>JAEMWC010000829.1:0-100000 GCA_016490735.1 Pachyseris speciosa | reverse complement strand
AGCTTACCAAATCACATTAATTTGTGAGGTATCCTTCACAATTGTTGTTGTTTGGTGTGAGCTTTTGTTTTTCTCGGGTGTACTCTCAGGTACCCTGCGAGCAGAGGCCCTTCGATCTCAGGAAGGTCGAACGGCCTCTGCTCGCAGGGTAACTCTCAGGAAGTGGGCCGCTCCTGAAACTTTTCGGGGCGATGGAATTTCTGTTGCACAGGCCAGGTAAGTTTACCGATCTGAGCCGTTGAATTTTGTTTTGCTCACGAAATCGAACCGTCCACTGCTTACAATCGACTCGAAGTCGCGTCTCAGCTCAGCCCAGCTCAATTTCGAGAGATACCTTGAAATGGCCTGAGAAAATCTAGTTTAAAATAGTTTACCCCGTAGTCGTGGTTGTCTCTCCATCCACTTATATTATGACAATCTTGAAAGACCAGGTTAAGTGGAAAAGAGTAGGGGAAGTAGTTCCCGGAGTGGTGGTCTATCTCTCATCTGATGGTTAAATTCTCGGAGATATTCGCTGCACAAGCTACTCTAAAATCTGACGGTAAATAAAGTAATGTATGTATGTAAGGTCATTGGGCTTGAATGCTGCTTTTGTGTGGAGAAGTACGGAGGCCGAAATCACAAACCAATTTATCAAATCAAAATCAGTTTCCAATACTCTGACATTCTCTTGCATACAGATGCCATTTTGACGTTGATGTGAGTTCAGATTATGCTTTCGAAATAGGTGATTACCTTGGCTTTAGGGTAAGACTCAAATAGGAACAACTCCAGTGTTTTGGAGGGAAAGGAATGGAAAATGGCATGCATTATGTTAAGATGAAAACAGATTTTTACAAAAATCATCACTCTTATGAGCATATAGACACTTACATGTAATGTTTCCCTTACTATTGGTAGAGTTAGCATAATTTTTGAGACCTTAGCAGATTTGTGGCAGATGTTTTGCATGGTAATTGGGGTACGGTATTGCAGACCTGATACCTTTTGAAGCATTACGGGGCTTTCATAGCTCCTAAGAATTAGGCAGTGTGATATGGTATATCTGAACATCTTGTACGGTGCAGTTACTATGATTAGCCTATTACAGGTGTTTCAGTGAATGATGATGGTAAACTGACTTGTGTTTTGGGAAATTGTTTGTGTTATGGGAAACTGATTTTTGTTTTGGTAAATTGATTTGTGATTTACCTTTTTGGGCCGCTGTAGAAAAGCAAAGTGAAAGACCAACAGATAACAGATGGACAATTAAATTTTAAGATTAATTTTAATTTTTTTTGTAACCCCCTCTGAAACTGAGGGTGTAATTTCATCTTGGGTATGCTCATTGGAAATTTCATTTAGTACAAGGTAGGTTTCTCCTGAAGTGCTGGCAGCTGGATAAAAAGTGGCTTCTTTAAATTTTGAGCCACCTGCTTTTCAATGAAAAGTTTCCAACGTTTTTTGAAGGCTGTTTAAATTCTCATAAAAAAGCCACCTTCTGTTATATTCCAGTCAGCTACTGTAAAACCTAATAACAACTCTGAGGCCATAAGGCTTATGACAAATAATCACTATAATATCCAAACAGATGACATTGGAAACTTGAATTTAAAGTTACATCTCACTATCAAGAAAACTTCTGAACAAACAAAAAATAAATGAAAAACAATCCCTTCTAGTTTTATTTTATTGTTATTTTTTTTTTTTGTTTCCACTTTATCTAAAAGGGGATACCTTACTGAGAAGCTACTAAATTTTCTTGTTTGAGTGACCATGTTAACATATTTTGTAATTGTATTCAGGTGATGGGTATGGTTTGTGTGTAGTGTTCTTTAATTTGAAACCTACCTTAAAATTAACTATACTTAGCCATATCATTGTATCAGCCTAACTGTTTGACTCAGTGAACTTGATACATGTAGTTGAGAATGATTTGTCAATAGGTGGCTATCGAGGGTCTTTCGGCACAATCACATTTACACTATGTGAGGAACTGAAAACACGGTTCCTTAATTAACTGGAAGCATTCTCTCATGTTTTAAAAATTGTCAAGGAAAAGGGCGGTGACAGGAAGAACCCATTCCAAAATTGGTGTGGTCTCACGGAAGAAATCAAGTCCTTTCCTGGTGTACCATTGGCTTAGTCACAGCAACTACAATGTATCATGCAAAAATGGAATTTAATAATTGTTATATTATGGATACACTTGAGCGTTTATAAAGGCAAGAGTTCATACAAGACACTAAACATCCTGCATCAACTTGTAAACGACTTTATCTGAAACTTTGCAACCTAAACGTTGCAGCACAGTCAACATAATGTGAATGTTTCCGGCAAGGTTTTGCAAAAGCCCACTCTAAAACATGTTTTTACAACTTTAATTAACTTCTTAACTGAGCTCAGCACCACTGTGGTAAAAGAGTTCATGGAAAGCTTGTGCAAATTACCATGCATCTTGCATGAAAAGTACAACATAATTAGCAATTATCACAACTGCAAGGCAATCTGCATATTTTTATGCACACCTTGGGAAGAAAAGCATATTGGCCAACAGATACCAGTCAAAAATATGAAATCAAAACATTGCAATAGATCACAGTGGAACTGTACACTTTCTCTAAGGCCTTTTCGTGGTCTCTCTCGAAATTGAGCTGAGACGGTCGATTGCAGGGTTGGATTTCGTGAGCAAAATATTAACCCGCTGAGCTGCGTACTTCTCGCGCGATCGGCAAACTTTTCTGGCCCGTGCAACAGAAATGTCATCGCCCCGAAGAGTTTCAGGAGCGGCGCACTGCTCGTACGTAAACCAGAGAAAAAAGCCCAAACCAAACAACAATGATCCTAACCAGAGAAAGAGACCGAGACCGAGTTACATGCTGTTCTTCGCGTGAAGTTTACGATGCCTGCGGTCGGTCTTCATCTTGATTTTTCTAGTTCCTTACAAGTGATTGATGCTTGAGTTCAATTTTAACTTGTGGATTTATGGGTTTTGAGGGTCCCTTGCCACCAAAATGTTCCTCGTGGGATAAATCTGTCGAACGAACGAGACAAGTGGAACCACTAAAAATATGGTCGACAGCAGATTGACCGCTTACTTGTTGGTGTAAGGAGTCACCAAAGGAGTGCGATATATAAGCTGATCGCCGATTGGGCAGAAAAAATTCCTTGCCAGAAAATTTCCGCCCAATCACGAAGCTGGATTTCAATAGCTTCTGGAACGAGTGCGATAAAGAAATGTTCCCAGGGGCTCTCCCGACTGTCTTGTAAACTTTCGCTCGTCCCGAATGTTTGTCCCGTGCCGACTATCTGCCCCTGGGTCTCCGGGTATGCGATGAAACCACACCACACAATGGACTAACTACATAACATAATGCTGAAACCACATCACATGACGAAACCTCAACACGTAAAGACAAGACCTCACCACGTAATGATGAAACCACACCATAATGACTGATTCTCATAACATAACGATGAAACCACACCGCATGAGAATGTAACTGCACTACAAAATAACGAAACTACACCATAAAACTACAAAACGTCAACATCAAAAGATAAATGATCACATAAGAAAGTTATGGCTTTCCATACAGTCACGTGAAAATTCGCACGCTATCATTGGCTGTTGCTGTGTAAAATCCGCTGGATTGCCTGATTGTGGTGTACAGAAAAACGGTCAAACCTCGGGTAATATTTGCCTCTTTTCCACTGAATTGTTCCGATCTTGGGGATATATGAATCAAATTTCTAGCGGAAATTTTGACGAAAACAAACTTTGTGAAGAGATTCGTCTTCAGCTGAGGATAAAAACATGCTTTAGATGATCCATTTGTCGTCGAACGTCGTCGAGGAAACAAAGAGTGATTGAGTCGAATATCACGGAGGTGAGAAAAATCCGTTACTTAAAGGGACACTGTCCGATAATGCGCACGCGCGAACGTCATCTGTTATCTGTCAAAAAACAATAGAACTGTGACATTGACGCGCATAGCGTTGATCGACCGTTGTTTACATCGTTTGCTTATTTTTTGCTTGCGTTGTAACAACCTCGTGAATTTACCTCACTCATGTTTTTTTCGGCGAGAAACGCGATTAATTCTGTATACTTTCACGGTCCATCGGAAATACAGAAAACTACATTTGTTAAGCTTTGCAAAGACACCGAAATCATTATTCAACGACAAATACAACTCAAGTTTTAGCTTTTTAAGCAGCATAAAAACTGTCGTTTCACAGCACTTGCGGTGAACCGTGCAAAGACTCCATATGTTAAACGCGTAAGTGTTTGTGGCTTTTACATTTCATCTGTAGAAAAATCCAGTCACAGTTTCAAATAGAACATGTCTTGAGCTTTAAAACCATGTAAAATTTATGTTGGAACATGGAATTAAACGCCGCTAAGGAAATTTCCAAACGTTCATAATTTTCAAACGTGCCGCTTAGCGAAAAAAAACCTTGTCACGTTCTTTATTAACTAACGCGAAACAAATTGTGGTCTTCATTTAGGGCTTTCATGAATGGTCGTTCCAAAATTCAAATACTAAACTTCTGTAGCTTTCCAAAGAGACCAAAATCACTGTAAAAGCAGAAATACAACGCGAGTTATGAATTTTTACGCAACCAGACTCTTTGTCATATTAGAGTTAGTCCGCTCGACTGCGAAGAGTTCAGATGTAAACCGCGTAAGCGTTTGTCGTGTTTTTAAGGTTCAGACGGCAGTAAAATAATGTTCGAATATCGCATTTAACGTCAGGAAAATACTTTTGAAACAAGGAATAATTTGCAAAAGTCCCCGGCTTGGCAGGAATCTTGTCAGGCTTTGGCCTTTCCTCAACGGTTGTTCGGCAAGAAAGGAGAGACCCAAATGATTTTATAACGACAAATATAACTCCACTTATGAAGTTTTACGCATGTATAATTGTTTGTTTACATTTTGTCGGATGACAGGCGAAGATTTCACTTTACCTTGCTCTCCTTCGTATTTCCAGCGACAGCAAATGCTGGGCGAAGGCTGTATCGGTGGAATACAGACACCATTCCTTTAGCGGTTTTCATGTCTCATGGATTGCTTTATTTTTGTATATATTCTGTTGTGCTACTGGTTCCATTTCTGCTTATTCTTTTCACGATTATCTGAGCTTTTGTGGAAGCTGGCGGGAGAAAGAAGCCTTCGACCGGCGCCATAGCGTTTTTTCTCCTCTCCATTCTCCGGCCAACGGCATTAAAAACAACTCCTAAAAATCCTGATTGCACGAAAATTGAGACTCAACAAGAACTATGTATCATTAAGCTATAATTCTGAGGATATTTAGGGTAATATCGAACTCAATTGAGCACTATGCAAACAGATTTTTGAACGACAAGGATACTTCACAAAAGGCACTAAGGCCACAAGGTAGCGGGCATTACCCCTTAAATCTACCAAAGCAAAGATTGAGCCCTTGTCACTCCAGCCACATCCCACAAGCTTTACGTTGTCATTGCTTGTTTTATTGATATGTGGGTACTTGAGCCTGAGCATTAGCTATGCCATGCTGATGAGGCCTAACAAGGCCGAAACAGCTGTCCATGGCTGCTAATGCTTGGGCTCAGTCTTTGCTTTGGTAGATTTAATGGGTAATGCCCGCTACCTTGTGGCCTTAGTGTCTTTTGAGTGGCTTCAGCTTACTTGATCACATTAATTTGTGAAGTATCCTTGTGACTCCAGCCACATCCCACAAGCTTTACGTTTTTTTTGCAGATTTTTGAACGATTTTGTTTTCTTCTCGCATATTTTGATTTCGCTACAGGATGAAAAAAAAATCAAAATTTTGAGCATGATCAGAATCGGGATACTGTTCCTTTAACTCTCGCTTTTACGTTCATTTCATTTCAAAGGGTGTTGAGCAATTTTTCTCATTTACGTGAGTATGAAATTGCCATACTTAGCAAGAAAGGAAACTGGGAAAAGCAGTGGGTGTTTTTCGGTGTCAGTAATGGAGTACAGTGCATTGTGTGCAAAATGCAAGTATGTGACGGCTCGACATAATTTCACACTGATGTATGGCTTCATTAGGTCATATGTTGAAGCTGCTGAAGGTTGCAAGGATGTTACATGTGCAGGAGAGAATTGCCAGTGCAGTGAAAATGATTTGTGATCAGCTACTGACAATTATCGAGATTCTGGATAAGCACCCTGAACAGCTTGGTATATATTAATCATGTTTTAAAGCACATTGTTCGAGTGTAACTTCCATGGCAATCAATACCATACAAAAGAAATGTGTCTGTGTGGATGTTTCCACAGGAACTTGGGCTTGCCATCTCCGTGATAGTTATGAAAGGGACTGAGCTTTCGTGGCTTGACCCATCAAGAAGAAGTTCTGTGATAATTGTGTAGGAGGAACACCCCATAAGTGGCAACCCTAGGGTCAGGAAAGTTAGTCATGTATTCACTGCATGAAGAAATATTGGACCATGAGACTGTAGTTAATTGCAATAGCTGTGAAGTGTTTCAAACTGGATTTTATGAGAAATTCGCAATTTTTTTTTTTTTGCAATCTGATATATAATGTAAATTCATTTCCAGCTACCTACTTGCTTTTTTGGCATTTGTATGTGCCAGGTTTTTGGTATATTAGAACTAAATGTACACTAGCTGTAGCAGTTTTAAATACTTATATAGCTACAGTGTATGTAACTGCAATTTCCAGTTATACAAGATTGATGCTATACAAATATTTCACTATCTTTGACAATACTTGTAACTTCTGAATAGGTTATCAACTTGCTATATACAATGAAAAGTTTGAAATAGCTAGCTCTTTCATTGTTATCACTGTCTTTGACAAAGATGGCTTTTGGGTGGGTTATCAAAGTGGTAGGCGAATGTTGGATAGTTGTGGATAGGCTATCGTTTTACTATCTATGACAAAGATAGCTTTTTGCGAATCGCTAGGCGAATGTTGGAAAGTAGTTTTCAGATAGGTTATCTTTTTACTATCTGTGACAAAGATAGCTTTTGGGTACAATGTAGGTTATCAAAGTGCTAGGTGAATGTTGGATAGTTTTTGGATAGGCTATCTTTTTACTATCTATAATGAAGAGCTTTTGGGTAGGTTATCAAAGTGTTGGGCGAATGTTGGATAGTTTTCAGATAGACTATCTTTTTACTATCTACAGTAAAGATAGGTTTCAGATAAGATAGAGTTTTGGTGTGCAATAGTAAGATAGTCTTCAGATAGCCTAGTTCAAACTACGTAGTAGACAAGTTAGTGGATAGATAGGCTATCTTTTGACTATCCTGCATCGGAAGCTAGGTTTTAGATAGTCTATCTACTTGCTAACTGTCTGATAGATAGATATCAGTTAGCTTTAAGCTAGGTAAAAGATAACTATCCACTATCTACAAAACCCCTCAGATAGCAAAAAGTTCGTGATTTTCATCAGTCAACTAGGAATAAGATATGATCATTTTCGTGAGGGTTATTATTTGTATAGCATCACTATAAAATTAATATAATCCTGACGCTGCACATGAAGTTGTCATCTTCAAAAGAGATTCAAAATTTAAATTCAAATCACCAAACGAACTGTACTGTAAATTTAGAGATCATACTGTAGGAAAAAAGGATTCAACAAGCACAAATATTTTCATCAAGACTAAAACCACTAAGTCACAAGAAGGTATCAATTAGTTCAACAGGTTTGTCTGTTAATTGACCTTCATGGTTACAAACCAAAGTTACCTCGAGAACAATAATTGTTTGGGTAAATGGGAATTATAGTATTAAATTGTGCTCATTGCTTATAGTTTCCACGGTTTGCTTTTCACAGGGAATGCATTTTTAGCTGGTGTAGAAAGTGGAGTCGTGCTGTTCTGGTTAGCACGGGAACACAAGATCGCACTAAGCTGTTGCAAAAATTGACAGATGTGCTCGGCCAGGAAGAAGGCCACTGAGCCCAGAAAAATGCTGCATCCCTTTACGCAAGTGGATTAAGATGCAGAATTTCCGAGTGCTAGGATTTAGTTGTATTTTATATGAAAATTAGCTAATATTGCAGAAATGGGGATGCAAAAATTCTACATACCTTTACTCAAGTGGATTAAGATGCAGAATTTCTGCGCCCCTTAAATGAATTATTATTGGCTATAAATCAGCTGAATGTTACAAAAAGTAGCATGCAAAAATTCTGCATCCCTTTGCTCAAGTGGATTAAGATTCAGAATTTCTGAATGCTTAGGATTTAGTTGTAGTTTATATGAAAATTAGCTAATATTGCAGAAATGGGGATGCAGAAATTCTGCATATCTTTACGCAAGTGGATTAAGATGCAGAATTTCCGAGTGCTTATGATTCAGTCGTATTTTATATGAAAATTAGCTAATATTGCAGAAATGGGGATGCAGAAATCCTGCATCCCTTTGCTAGAGTGGAATTAAGATGCAGAATTTCTGTGTCCCTTAAATGAATTATTCTTGGCTATAAATCAGCTGAATGTTACAAAAAGTAGGATGCAAAAATTCTGCATCCCTTTGCTCAAATGGATTATAATGCAGAATTTTTGACTGCATAGGATTTACTTGTAATTTATAGGAAAATTAGCTGATATTGCGGAAACCAGGGTGAAGAAATTCTGCATGCCTTTGGTTTCGACAAGCCATCTGACCAAGATGCAGAATTTCCGCATAATTTGTTGTCTCGTAAATTTTTCTCATTCAGTTACGGAATATAGGTTATATGCTTCTGGTTAAAGTTATAACAGTGTTAATGTTAAGCATCTCTTAAGGCCAAATTACCCTTTAGTTGAGTGTTGTTAGATTGATACTGTATTAAAACTAGCTAATTTTTTAATCAGATACCTGCTTGTAGTTTCTAAGTCAAGTTTTTAAGTGCTTAAATCCGTTCAGAATAAATGTAAAGTTTCATCATAATGGCTTGAAGTCGCAGTCTCGTCGGGATATCAGTAGTCTACTCCAACACGTATTGTACTTACCGTAAAATATTGTTTTTATTGTTCGGAAAAGAGATTTTCTTCTCTTAATGATGGGGTCTTTTCGACCAAATAGGGAAGTTTGGAAAAACGCATTTTAGTCTGGAAGACGTTTTTTGTTGGCTTCTTTAAGGCTAAAATGCATCAAGAAATGATATATAGCGATGATTTTAGGTGGATACGAGGCCAAAAACACAAAATTGGAGTGCTATTTATATAACCACCAAAATCTCTGAATTTAACCACAGTACTTTTTTGTCACAAAAAACTACTCAAATATCTTTGGATTTCGGTCAAAATTTGACAAACTTTTTTAGTTTTTTTTTTGTTTTGGTTTGTATCTGGTTAAAGCGGATGAAGACATGATATTTGGGAATGATTTAGAGTGGGTACAAGGCCAAGAAGACCATTTATGAGGATTTCGAGTTTTTGGCCATTTTCTTAAGGGATAAACTTATGGTTTATTGTTAAAACTTGGAAAATTTTGAACATTTTTTGTTGGCTTGTTTATGGCTAAAATGCATCAAGAACTCATATATAGCGATGATTTTGAGTCGATACGAGACCAAAAACACCAAATTGGCATGCTATTTAAATAACCACAAAAATCTGTGATTTTAATCACAGTATTTTTATTTTGAGTCGATACGAAGCCAAAAACATCAAATTGGTGTGATATTTAAATAACCACCATAATCTGTGATTTTAACGACGGTACTCTTTTGTCCAAGAAATCTACTCACAAATCTTTGGATTTGGGTCAAAATTTGACAACCTCTTCAAGTTTTTTCTCTTTTGGATTGTGTCTGGTTAGAACGGATGAAGACATGATATTTCGGAATGATTTAGAGTGGTTAGAAGGCCAAGAAGACCATTTATGAGGATTTCGAGTTTCTGGCCATTTTCTTAAGGGGTAAGCCTATTTTTATGGGTAAAAAATTGGAAAATGTTTTCTTGGCTTCTTTATGGCTAAAATGCATCAATAAATGATATATGGCGACGATTGTGAGTGGATGCGAGCAAAAACACCAAATTTTACGTGCCATTTAAATAACCACCAAAATCTGTGATTTTAACTTCCGAACTGTTTTGTCCCAAAAAAATACCGAAATATCTTTTGATATGGGTCAAAATTTTACAACCTTTTCAAGTTTTTTTTTTTGGTTTGGTTCTTATCTCATTGAGCGGATGAAGACATGATATTGGGAATGATTTAGAGTGGCTACAACGCCAGGTAGAGCATTTATGAGGATTTCGAGGTTTTGGACATTTTCTTCAGGGTAAAACCTATGGTTTTGGGTCAAAAATTGGAAAAAGTTGAATTTTTTTTCTTCGCTTGTCTATGGCTAAAATGCATCAAGAAATGATATATAGCGATGATTTTGAGTCGATACGAGACCAAAAACACCAAATTGGCATGCTATTTAAATAACCACAAAAATCTGTGATTTTAATCACAGTATTTTTTTCCTCCGAAAAAACACTCAAAAATCTTTGGATTTGGGTCCAAATTTGACAACCTTTTCAATTTTTTGTTTGGGTTTCTATCTGGTGAGAGAGGATGAAGACATCATATTTGGGAATAATTTAGTGGGTACAAGGCCAAGGAGACCATTTATGAGGATTTCGAGTTTTCGGCCATTTTCTTAAGGGGTAAGGCTATGGTTTTGGTTCAGAAATTCGAAAGGTTTGGAAATTTTGTGTTGCCTTGTTTTGGCTAAAATGCAGCAAGAAATCATATATAGCGATTACATTGAGTGGATACGACGCCAAAATCACCAAAATGGTGTGCTATTTAAATAACCACCAAAATCTGTGATTTTAACCACGGTACTTCCTTGTGCCAAAAAAACTACTAAAAAATCTTTGGATTTGGCTCAAAATGTGACAACCTTTTCAAGTTTTTTCTGTTTTGGTTTGAGTCTGGTTAGAACGGATGAAGGCATGACATTTGGGAATGATTTAGAGTGGGTACAAGGCCAAGAAGACCATTTATGAGTATTTCGAGTTTTTGACCATTTTCGAACGGGGAAAGACTATGGTTTTGGGTCAAAAATTCCAAAAGTTTGAAAAGGTTTTGTTGGTTTTGTATGGCTAAAATGCATCAAGAAATGATATATAGGGATTATATTGAGTGGATACGAGGCCAAAATAACCAATTTTGTGTGCTATTTAAATAACTACCAAAATCAGGAATTTTAAGCGCGGTACATTTTTGCCCCAAAAAACTACTCAAAAATCTTTGTTTTGGGGTCAAAATACGACTACGTTTTCAAGTTGTATCTCTTAAGGTTTGTGTCTGGTAAGAACGGATGAAGACATAATAAATAGGAATGATTTCGAGTGGGTAAAAGGCTAAGGAGACCATTTATGAGGATTTCGAGGTTTTGACCATTTTGGTTTTAGGTCAACAATTGAAAAGTTTTCAAATTTTTTCTTGGCTTCTTTATGGCTAAAATGCATCAAGAAATCATATATAGCGATGATTTTGAGTGTATACGAGGGGAAAAGCACCTAATTGGTGTGTTATTTATATAACCACCAAAATCTGTGATTTTAACCACGGTACTTTTTGTCCTAAAAACCTACTCAAAAACCTTTGGATAAGGGTCAAAATTTGACAACCTTTTCAATGTTTTGTTTGGGTTTGTATCTGGTTAGAGCGGATGAAGATATGATATTTGGAAGAATTTAGAGTTGAACAAGGCCAGGAAGACCATTTATGAGGATTTTTGGCGATTTTCTTAAGGGGTAAGCCAATTAGGGGGATAAAAATTGGAAAAATTTGAAAATTTTTTTTTGGCTTGTTTACGGCTAAAATGCATCAAGAAATGATATATAGCGATGATGTTGAGTTGATACGAGACCAAAACCACAGAACTGGTTTGCTATTTAAATAACCACCAAAATCTGTGATTTTAAAAACGTTTCTTTTTTGTTTCAAGAAAAGACTATCAAATCTTTGGATTTGGGTCAGAATGTGACAACCTTTTCAAGTTTCTTCTCTTATGTGTTTTTGGCCTCGTATTCAGTCAAAATAATCGCTATCTATCATTTCTTGATGTATTTTAGTCATAATAAGGGAAGGAAAATTTTTCAAATTTTTCCAACTTTTGACCAAAAACCATAGGTTTAAGAAAATGGCCAAAAACTCGAAATTCTAATAAACGGTCTTCTTGGCCTTTTACTCACTCTAAATTAATCCCAAATGTCTTTCCTTCATCCGTTCTAGCCAGACACAAACCAAAACAGAAGACACTTGAAAAAGTTGTCACATTTTGAGCCAAATCCAAAGATTTTTGAGTAGTTTTTCGGCACAAGAAAGTACCGTGGTTAAAATCACAGATGTTGGTGGTTATTTAAAAAGAACTCGAATTTGGTGTTTTTTGCCTCGTATTCACTCAAAATCATCGCTATATATCATTTCTTGATGCATTTTATCCATAAAGAAGCAAGGAAAAAATTTTGTAATTTTCCAATTTTTGACCCAAAACTTTAGATTTACCCCTATGGCTAAAATCTCGGAATTCTCCTAAATTGTCTTCTTGGCCTTGTACCCATTCTAAATCCTTCTTAAACGTCCTGCCTTCATCCGTTCTAACCAGACACAAACCAAAACAGAAAAAACTTAAAAAGGATGTCACAGTTTGAGTGAAATCCAACAATTTTTGAGTAGTTTTTTTGGCACAAGAAAGTACAGTGGTTAAAATAACAGATTTTGGTGGTTACTTAAAAAGCACTCCAATTTGGTGTTTTTGGCCTCCTGTCCACTCAAAATCATCGCTATATATCATTTCTTGATGCATTTTAGCCATAAAGAAGCAAGGAAAAATTTTGTAATTTTCCAATTCTTGACCCAAAACTTTAGATTTACCCCTTAAGAAAATGGCCAAAATCTCTAAATTCTCATCAATGGTCTTCTTGACCTTGTACCAACAATAAATCATTCCCAAGCGTCATGCCGTCATCCGTTCTAACCAGACAGAAACCAAAACAGAAAAAGTTGAAAAGGGTGTCACATTTTGAGCCAAATCCAACCATTTTTGAATAGTTTTTTGGCACAAGAAAGTACCGTGGTTAAGGTCACAGATTTTGGTGGTTATTTAAAAAGGTCTCCAATTTGGTGTTTTCGGTTTCGTATCCATTCACAATCATGGCTATATATGATTTCTTGATGCATTTTGTTATAATCAAGAAAGGAAAAAAGTTTCGGATTTTTCCAACTATTGACGCAAAACCATAGGTTTACCCCTTAAGAAAATGGCCAAAATCTCGAAATTCCCAAAAACGGTCTTCCTGGCCTCTTACCCACTCTAAATCATGCCCAAATGTCATGCCTTCATCCGTTCTAACCAGACAGAAACCAAAACAAAAAAAACTTCAAAAGGTTGTCACATTTTGAGCCAAATCCAAACATTTTTGAGTAGTTTTTTGGCACAAGAAAGTAATGTGGTCAAAATCACAGATTTTGGTGGTTATTTAAAAATAACTCCAATTTGGTGTTTTTGGCCTCGTATTCAGTCAAAATAATCGCTATCTATCATTTCTTGACGTATTTTAGTCATAATAAGGGAAGGAAAAAATTTTCAAATGTTTCCAATTTTTGACCCAAAACCATAGGTTTACCCCTTAAGAAAATGGCCAAAAACTCGAAATTCTAATAAAATGTCTTCTTGCCCTTTTACTCACTCTAAATTATTCCCAAATGTCATTCCTTCATCTGTTCTAACCAGACACAAACCAAAACAGAAAAAACTTGAAAAGGATGTCACATTTTGAGCCAAATCCAAACATTGTTGAGTAGTTTTCTTTGGCACAAGGAAGTACCGTGGTTAAAATCACAGATTTTGGTGGTTATTTAAATAGCACACCATTTTGGTGTTTTTGGCCAACTATCCACTCAAAATAATCGCTATATATCATTTCTTGATGCATTTTAGCCATAAAGAAGCAAGGAAAAAATTTTGTAATTTTCCAATTTGCGACCCAAAACCCCTTAAGAAAATGGCCAAAATCTCTAAATTCTCATAAATGGTCTTCTTGGCCTTGTACCCACAATAAATCATTCCCAAGCGTCATGCCGTCATCCGTTCAAACCAGACAGAAACCAAAACAGAAAAACTTGAGAAGGGTGTAACATTTTGAGCCAAATCCAAAGATTTTTGAAAAGTTTTTTGGCACAAGAAAGTACCATGGTTAAAGTCAAGATTTTAGTGGTTATTTAAAAACAACTCCAATTTGGTGTTTTTGGCGTAGTATTAAGTCAAAATAATTGCTATCTCTCATTTCTTGATGTATTTTAGTCATCATAAGGGAAGGATAAAATTTTCAATTTTTTCCCCCAAAACAATAGGTTTACCCCTTAAGGAAATGGCAAAAAACTCGAAATTCTCATAAGTGGTTTTGTTGATCTTCTACCCACTCTGAATTATTCCCAAACGTCATTCCTCCATCTCTTCTAACCAGACACAAACCAAACAGAAAAAAAATTGAAAAGGTTGTCACATTTTGAGCCAAATCCAAAGATTTTTGAGTAGTTTTTCGGCACAAGAAAGTACCGTGGTAAAAAGCACAGATTTTGGTGGTTATTTAAAAAATACACCAATTTGGTGTTTTTGGCCTCGTATCCATTCAAAATCATCGCTATATATCATTTCTTGATGCATTTTAGTCATAAACAAGAAAGGAAGAAATTGTCAAATGTTTCCAAATTTTGACCCAAAACCATGGGTTTAACCCTTACGAAAATGGCTAAAAACCCGAAATTCTCATAAATGGCCTTCTTGGCCTTGTACCCACTCTAAATCATTCCCAAATGTCATGCCTTCATCCGTTGTAAGCAGACACAAACCAAAACACAAAAAAACTTGAAAAGGTTGTCACACTTTGAGCCAAATCCAAACATTTTTGAGTAGTTTTTTGGCACAAGAAAGTAATGTGGTCAAAATCACAGATTTTGGTGGTTATTTAAAAATAATTCCAGTTTGGTGTTTTTGGCCTCGTATTCAGTCAAAATAATCGCTATCTATCATTTCTTGATGCATTTTAATCATAAACAAGAAAGGAAGAAATTGTCAAATGTTTCCAAATTTTGACCCAAAACCATAGGTTTAACCCTTACGAAAATGGCAAAAAACCCGAAATTCTCATAAATGGTCTTCTTGGCCTTCTACCCACTCTAAATTAATCTCAAATGTCTTTCCTTCATCCGTTCTAGCCAGACACAAACAGAAACAGAAGAAACTTGAAAAGGTTGTCACATTTTGAGCCAAATCCAAAGATTTTTGAGTAGTTTTTCGGCACAAGAAAGTACCGTGGTTAAAATCACAGATTTTGGTGGTTATTTAAAAAAGACCTCAAATTTGGTGTTTTTTGCCTCGTATCCACTCAAAATCATCGCTATATATCATTTCTTGATGCATTTTAGCCATAAAGAAGCAAGGAAAAAATTTTGTAATTTTTCAATTTTTGACCCAAAACTTTAGATTTACCCCTTAAGAAAATGGCCAAAATCTCTAAATTCTCACAAATGGTCTTCTTGGCCTTGTACCAACAATAAATCATCCCCAAGCGTCATGCCGTTATCCGTTCTAACCAGACAGAAACAAAAACAGAAAAAGTTGAAAAGGGTGTCACATTTTGAGCCAAATCCAATCATTTTTGAATAGGTTTTTGGCACAAGAAAGTACCATGGTTAAAGTCACAGATTTTGGTGGTTATTTAAAAAGATCTCCAATTTGGTGTTTTCGGTTTCGTATCCATTCAAAATCATGGTTATATCTGATTTCTTGATGCATTTTTTCATACCATGGTTAAAGTCACAGATTTTGGTGGTTATTTAAAAAGATCTCCAATTTGGTGTTTTCGGTTTCGTATCCATTCAAAATCATGGTTATATCTGATTTCTTGATGCATTTTTTCATAATCAAGCAAGGAAAAAAGTTTCAAAATTTTCCAACTTTTGACCCAAGACCATAGGTTTACCCCTTAAGAAAATGGCCAAAATCTCGAAATTCCCATAAACGGTCTTCCTGGCCGCTTACCCACTCTAAATCATGCCCAAATGTCATGCCTTCATCCGTTCTAACCAGACAGAAACCAAAACAAAAAAAAACTTGAAAAGGTTGTCACATTTTGAGCCAAATCCAAACATTTTTGAGTAGTTTTTTGGCACAAGAAAGTAATGTGGTTAAAATCACAGATTTTGGTGGTTATTTAAAAATAACTCCAATTTGGTGTTGTTGGCCTCGTATTCAGTAAAAAAAAATCGCTATCTCTCATTTCTTGACGTATTTTAGTCATAATAAGGGAAGCAAACAATTTTCAAATGTTTCCAATTTTTGACCCAAAACCAGAGGTTTACCCCTTAAGAAAATGGCCAAAAACTCGAAATTCTAATAAATGGTCTTCTTGGCCTTTTACTCACTCTAAATTATTCCCAAATGTCATTCCTTCATCTCTTCTAACCAAACACAAACCAAAACAGAAAAAACTTGAAAAGGTTGTCACATTTTGAGCAAAATCCTAAGATTTTTGAGTAGTTTTTCGGCACAAGAAAGTACCGTTGTTAAAATCACAGATTTTCGTGGTTATTTTAAAATTGCACCAATTTGGTGTTTCTGGTCTCGTATCCACTCAAAATAATCGCTGTATATTGTTTTTTGATGAGTTTTAGTCATAAAGAAGCCAAGAAAAATGTTTCAAATTTTTCAAATTTTTGACATCAAACGTTAGGTTAACCTCTTAAGAAAATGGCTAAAAACACGAAATTCTCATAAATGGTCTTCTTGGTGTTGTACCTACTCTTAATCATTTCCAATTGTCATGCCTTCATCCGTTCTCACCAGACACAAACAAAAACAGAAATAAAACTTGAAAAGGCTGTCACATTTTGAGCCAAATCCAACAATATTTGAGTAGTTTTTTTTGGCACAAGAAAGTACAGTGCTTAAAATCACAGATTTTGGTGGTTATTTAAAAATAACTCCAATTTGGTGTTGTTGGCCTCGTATTCAGTGAAAAAAATCGCTATCTCTCATTTCTTGACGTATTTTAGTCATAATAAGGGAAGCAAACAATTTTCAAATGTTTCCAATTTTTGACCCAAAACCATAGGTTTACCCCTTAAGAAAATGGCCAAAATCTCGAAATTCCCATAAACGGTCTTCCTGGCCTTTTACCCACTCTAAATCATGCCCAAATGTCATGCCTTCATCCGTTCTAACCAGACAGAAACCAAAACAAAAAAAAAACTTGTAAAGGTTGTCACATTTTGAGCCAAATCCAAACATCTTTGAGTAGTTTTTTGGCACAAGAAAGTAATGTGGTTAAAATCACAGATTTTGGTGGTTATTTGAAAATAACTCCAATTTGGTGTTTTTGGCCTCGTATTCAGTGAAAAAAACGCTATCTCTCATTTCTTGACGTATTTTAGTCATAATAAGGGAAGCAAACAATTTTCAAATGTTTCCAATTTTTGACCCAAAACCATAGGTTTACCCCTTAAGAAAATGGCCAAAAACTCGAAATTCTAATAAATGGTCTTCTTGGCCTTTTACTCACTCTAAATTATTCCCAAATGTCATTCCTTCATCTGTTCTAACCAAACACAAACCAAAACAGAAAAAACTTGAAAAGGTTGTCACATTTTGAGCAAAATCCTAAGATTTTTGAGTAGTTTTTCCGCACAAGAAAGTACCATTGTTAAAATCACAGATTTTGGTGATTATTTAAAAAGAACTCCAATTTGGTTTTTTTGGCCTCGTATTCAGCCAAAATAATCGCTATCTATCATTTCTTGAAGCATTTTAGTCATAATAAGAGAAGGAAAAAATTTTAAAATTTTCCAATTTTTCACTCAAAACCATAGGTTTACCCCTTTCGAAAATGGCCAAAAACTCGAAATTCTCATAAGTGGTCTTCTTGACCTTGTAATCGCTCTAAATTATTCCCAAATGTCATTTTTTCATCCGTTCTAACCAGAGAGAAACCAAAACAGAAAAAAATTGAAAAGGTTGTCACATTTTTAGCCAAACGCATAGATTTTTGAGTAGTTTTTCGGCACAAGAAAGTACCGTGATTTTGGTGGTTATTTAAAAATTACACCAATTTGGTGTTTTTAGCCTCGTATCCATTCAAAATAATCGCTATATATCATTTCTTGATGCATTTTAGTCATTAACAAGCAAGGAAAAAAATTGTCAAATGTTTCCAAATTTACACCCAAAACCATAGGTTTAACCCTTACGAAAATGGCTAAAAACTCGAAATTCTCATAAATGGTCTTCTTGGCCTTGTACCCACTCTAAATCATTCCCAAATGTCATGCCTTCATCCGTTCTAATTAGACACAAACAAAAATAGAAAAAACTTGAAAAGGTTGTCACATTTACAGCCAAATCGAAAACATTTTTCAGTTGTTTTTTAGCACAAGAAAGTACCGTGGTTAAAATAACAAATGTTGGTGGTTATTTAGAAAGCACTTGAATTTGGTGTTTTTGGCCTGGTATCCACTCAAAATAATCGCTATATATCATTTCTTGATGCATTTTATCCATAAGAAGCAAGGAAAAAATTTTGTAATTTTCCAATTTTTGACCCAAAACTTTAGATTTACCCCTGAAGAAAATGGCTAAAATCTCGAAATTCTCATAAATTGTCTTCTTGGCCTTGTACCCATTCTAAATCCTTCTTAAACGTCATGCCTTCATCCGGTCTAACCAGACACAAACCAAAACAGAAAAAACTTAAAAAGGATGTCACAGTTTGAGTGAAATCCAACAATTTTTGAGTACTTTTTTTTGGCACAAGAAAGTACAGTGGTTAAAATAACAGATTTTGGTGGTTACTTAAAAAGCACTCCAATTTGGTGTTTTTGGCCTCCTCTCCACTCAAAATCATCGCTATATATCATTTCTTGATGCATTTATCCATAAGAAGCAAGGAAAAAATTTTGTAATTTTCCAATTTTTGACCCAAGACTTTAGATTTACCCCTTAAGAAAATGGCCAAAACCTCTAAATTCTCATAAATGGTCTTCTTGACCTTGTACCAACAATAAATCATCCCCAAGCGTGATACCGTCATCCGTTCTAACTAGACAGAAACCAAAACAGAAAAAGTTGAAAAGGGTGTCACATTTTGAGCCAAATCCAATCATTTTTGAATAGGTTTTTGGCACAAGAAAGAACCGTGGCTTAAGTCACAGATTTTGGTGGTTATTTAAAAAGATCTCCAATTTGGTGTTTTCGGTTTCGTATCCATTCAAAATCATGGTTATATCTGATTTCTTGATGCATTTTTTCATACCATGGTTAAAGTCACAGATTTTGGTGGTTATTTAAAAAGATCTCCAATTTGGTGTTTTCGGTTTCGTATCCATTCAAAATCATGGTTATATCTGATTTCTTGATGCATTTTTTCATACCATGGTTAAAGTCACAGATTTTGGTGGTTATTTAAAAAGATCTCCAATTTGGTGTTTTCGGTTTCGTATCCATTCAAAATCATGGTTATATATGATTTCTTGATGCATTTTTTCATAATCAAGCAAGGAAAAAAGTTTCAAAATTTTCCAACTTTTGACCCAAAACCATAGGTTTACCCCTTAAGAAAATGGCCAAAATCTCGAAATTCCCATAAATTGTCTTCCTGGCCTCTTACCCACTCTAAATCATTCCCAAATGACATGCCTTCATCCGTTCTAACCAGACAGAAACCAAAAAAAAAAATCTTGAAAAGGTTGTCACATTTTGAGCCAAATCCAAAGATTTTTGACTAGTTTTTCGGCACAAGAAAGTAATGTGGTTAAAATCACAGATTTTGGTGGTTATTTAAAAATAACTCCAATTTGGTGTTGTTGGCCTCGTATTCAGTGAAAAAAATCGCTATCTCTCATTTCTTGACGTATTTTAGTCATAATAAGGGAAGCAAACAATTTTCAAATGTTTCCAATTTTTGACCCAAAACCAGAGGTTTACCCCTTAAGAAAATGGCCAAAAACTCGAAATTCTAATAAATGGTCTTCTTGGCCTTTTACTCACTCTAAATTATTTCCAAATGTCATTCCTTCATCTCTTCTAACCAAACACAAACCAAAACAGAAAAAAACTTGAAAAGGTTGTCACATTTTGAGCAAAATCCTAAGATTTTTGAGTAGTTTTTCGGCACAAGAAAGTACCGTTGTTAAAATCACAGATTTTCGTGGTTATTTTAAAATTACACCAATTTGGTGTTTCTGGTCTCGTATCCACTCAAAATAATCGCTATATAATGTTTTTTGATGAATTTTAGTCATAAAGAAGCCAAGAAAAATGTTTCAAATTTTTCAAACTTTTGACATCAAACGTTAGGTTAACCTCTTAAGAAAATGGCTAAAAACACGAAATTCTCATAAATGGTCTTCTTGGCCTTGTACCTACTCTTAATCATTTCCAATTGTCATGCCTTCATCTGTTCTAACCAGACACAAACAAAAACAGAAATAAAACTTGAAAAGGCTGTAACATTTTGAGCCAAATCCAACAATATTTGAGTAGTTTTTTTTGCACAAGAAAGTACAGTGGTTAAAATCACAGATTATGGTGTTTTTTTTAATAAGAACTCCAACTTGGTTATTTTGGCCTCGTATGCACTCAAAATAATAGCCAGACACAAACCAAAAGAGAAAAAAACCCTAAAAGGTTGTCACATTTTGAGCCAAATCCAAAGATTTTTGAGTAGTTTTTCGGCACAAGAAAGTACCGTGGTTAAAATCACAGATTTTGGTGGTTATTTAAAAATTAAACCAATTTGGTCTTTTTGGCCTCGTATCCACTCAAAATCATCGCTATATATCATTTCTTGATGAATTTTAGTCATAAACAAGCAAGGAAAAAATTTTCAAATTTTTCCAACTTTTGACCCAAAGAAAATGGCCAAAATCTGGAAATTCCCATAAATGGTCTTCCTGGCCTTTTACCCACACTAAAGAATTCCCAAATGTCATGCCTTCATCCGTTCTAACCAGAAAAAAACCAAAACAGAAAAAAACTTGAAAATGTTGTCACCTTTTGGGCCAAATCCAAAGATTTTTCAGTAGTTGTTTGGCACAAGAAAGTAATGTGGTTGAAATCAGATTTGGTGTTTTTGGTGTTTTTGGCTTCGTATCCATTCAAAATCATAGCTATATATGATTTCTTGATGCATTTTATGAAAAGCAAGCAAAATCAAATTTTTCCAACTTTTGACCCAAAACCATAGGTTTACCTCTTAAGAAAATGGCCAAAATCTCGAAATTCCCATAAATGGTCTTCCTGGCCTGTTAACCACTCTAAATAATTCCCTAATATCATGCCTTCATCCGTTCTAACCAGACAAAAACCAAAACAGAAAAATACATGGAAAGGTTCTCACATTTTGGGCCAAATCCAAAGATTTTTGAGTAGTTTTTGGGCACAAGAAAGTAATGTGGTTAAAATCACAGATTTTGGTGGTTAGTTAAAAAGAACTCTACTTTGATGTTTTTGGCCTCGTATTCAGTCAAAATAATTGCTATTTTTCATTTATTAATGTGTTTTAGTCATAATAAGGGAAGAAAAAACTTTTCAAAATTTTCCAATATTTCACCCAAAACCATAGGTTTATCCCTTAAGAAAATGGCCAAAAACTCGAAATTCTCATAAGTGGTCTTCTTGGCCTTGCACCCAATCTAAATTATTCCCCAATGTCATTCCTTCATCCCTTCTAACCAGACACAAACCAAAACAGAAAAAACTTGAAAAGGTTGTCACATTTTGAGCCAAATCCAAAGATTTTTGAGTAGTTTTTCGGCACAAGAAAGTACCGTGGGTAAAATCACAGATTTTGGTGGTTATTTATAAATTACACCAATTTGGTGTTTTTGGCCTCGTATCCACTCAAAATCATCGCTATATATAATTTCTTGATGCATTTTAGTCATAAACAAGCAAGGGAACAATTTTCAAATGTTTCTAAATTTTGACCCAAAACCAACGTTTTACCCCTTACGAAAATGGCTAAAACCTCGAAATTCTCATAAATGGTCTTCTTGGCCTTGTACCCACTCTAAATCATACCCAAATGTCATGCCTTCATCCGTTCTAACCAGACACAAACCAAAACAGAAAAAACTATAAAAGGTTGTCACATTTACAGCGAAATCCAAAAACTTTTTGAGTAGTTTTTTAGCACAAGAAAGTACCGTGGTTAAAATAACACATGTTGGTGGTTATTTAGAAAGCACTTGAATTTGTTGGTTCTCGCCTCGTATACACTCAAACTCATCGTTATATATCATTTCTCTATGCATTTAACTATAGAGAAGCAAGGGCAAAATTTTCAAATTTCTCCAGTTTTTGACCCAAAACCATAGGTTTACCCCTTAAGAAAATGGTCAAGAACTCGAAATTCTCATAAATGGTCTTCTTAACCTTGTACCCACTCTAAATCATTCCCAAATGTCATGCCTTCATCCGTTGTAATCAGACACAAAGCAAAACCCAAAAAAACTTGAAAAGGTTGTCACATTTTGAGCCAAATCCAAACATTTTTGAATATTTTTTTGGCACAAGAAAGTGCCGTGGTTAAAGTCACAGATTTTGGTGGTTATTTAAAAAGATCTCCAATTTGGTGTTTTTGGCTTCGTATCCATTCAAAATCATCGCTAGATATGATTTCTTGATGCATTTTGTCATAATCAAGCAGGGAAAAAATTTTCAAACTTTTCCAACTTTTGACCCAAAACCATAGGTTTACCCCTGAAGAAAATGGCTAAGAACTCGAAATTCTCCTAAATGGTCTGGTTGGCATTATATCCACTCTAAATCATTCCCAAATGTCATGCCTTCATCCGTTCTAACCAGACACAAACCGAAATAGAAAAAAAAAGTTCAAAAGGTTGTCACATTTTGAGGCAAATCCAAAAATTTTTGAGTAGTTTTTTGGCACAAGAAAGTAATGTGGTTAAAATCACAGATTTTGGTGGTTACTTAAATGCACTCCAATTTGGTGTTTTTGGCCTCCTGTCCACTCAAAATCATCCCTATATATCATTTCTTGATGCATTTTAGCCATAAAGATGGAAGGAAAAAATTTTGTAATTTTCCAATTTTTGACCCAAAACGTTAGATTTACCCCTTAAGAAAATGGCCAAAAACTCGAAATTCTAATAAATGGTCTTCTTGGCCTTGTACCCACTCTAAATCATTCCCAAGCGTCATTCTTTCATCCGTTCTAGCCAGACACAAACCAAAACAGAAAAAACCTGAAAAGGTTGTCACATTTTGAGCCAAATCCAAACATTTTTGAGTAGTTTTTTTTGGCACAAGAAAGTACAGTGGTTAAAATCAAAGATTTTGGTGGTTATTTAAAAAGATCTCCAATTTGGTGTTTTTGGCTTCGTATCCATTCAAAATCATCGCTAGATATGATTTCTTGATGCATTTTGTCATAATCAAGCAGGGAAAAAATTTTCAAAATTTTCCAACTTTTGACCCAAAACCATAGGTTTACCCCTTAAGAAAATGGCCAAAATCTCGAAATTCCCATAAATGGTCTTCCTGGCCTCTTACTCACACTAAATCATTCCCTACGATGCCTTCATCCGTTCTAACCAGACAAAAACCAAAACAGGAAAATACTTGAAAAGTTTCTCAAATTTGGAGCCAAATCCAAAGATTTTTGAGTAGTGTTTTGGGCACAAGAAAGTAATGAGGTTAAAATCACAGATTTTAGTGGTTATTTAAAAAGAACTCCAATGTGGTGTTTTTGGCGTCCTATTCAGTCAAAATAAGCGCGATCTATCATTTCTTGATGTATTTTAGTCATAATAAGGGAAGGAAAAACTTTTGTAATTTTCCAATTTTTAACCCAAACCATAGGTTTATCTCTTAAGAAAATGGCCAAGAACTCGAAATTCTCATAAGTGGTCTTCTTGGCCTTGCACCCAATCTAAATTATTCCCCAATGTCATTCCTTCATCCGTTCTAACCAGACACAAACCAAAATAGAAAAAACTTGAAAAGGTTGTCACATTTTGAGCCAAATCCAAAGATTTTTGAGTAGTTTTTCGGCACAAGAAAATACTGTGGGTAAAATCACAGATTTTTGTGGTTATTTAAAAATTACACCAATTTGGTGTTTTTGGCATCGTATCCATTGAAAATCATCGCTATATATCATTTCGTGATGCATTTTAGTCATAAACAAGAAAGGAAGAAAGTGTCAAACGTTTCCAAATTTTGACCCAAACCCATAGGTTTAACCCTTACGAAAATGGCTAAAAAGTCGAAATTCTCATAAATGCTCTTCTTGGCTTTCTACCCAGTCTAAATCATTCCCAAATGTCATGCCTTCATCCGTTCTAACTAGACACAAACAAAAACAGAAAAAACTTGAAAAGGTTGTCACATTTACAGCCAAGTCCAAAACATTTTTCAGTTTTTTTTAGCACAAGAAAGTACCGTGGTTAAAATAACAGATGTTGGTGGTTATTTAGAAAGCACTTGAATTTGGTGTTTCTGGCCTCGTATCCACTCAAACTCATCGCTATATATAATTTCTTGATGCATTTTAGCTATAGATAAGCAAGGAAAAAATTTTAAACTTTTTCCAACTTTTGACCCAAAACCATAGGTTTACTCCTTAAGGAAATGGCCAAAAACTCGAAATTCTAATAAATGGTCTTCTTGGCCTTTTACTCACTCTAAATTAATCCCATATTTCATTCCTTCATCCGTTCTAGCCAGAGACAGACCAAAACAGAAAAAAGTTGAAAAGGTTGTCACATTTTGAGCCAAATCCAAAGATTTTGGAGTAGCTTTTCGGCACAAGAAAGCACCGGGGTTAAAATCACAGATGTTGGTGGTTATTTAAAAAGAACTCGAATTTGGTGTTTTTTTGCCTGGTATCCACTCAAAATCATCGCTATATATCATTTCTTGATGTATTTTAGTCATAATAAGGGAAGGAAAAACTTTTGTAATTTTCCAATTTTTAACCCAAACAATAGGTTTCTCTCTTAAAAAAATGGCCAAGAACTCGAAATTCTCGTAAGTGGTCTTCTTGGCCTTGCACCCAATCTAAATTATTCCCAATGTCATTCCTTCATCCGTTCTAACCAGACACAAACCAAAATAGAAAAAACTTGAAAAGGTTGTCACATTTTGAGCCAAATCCAAAGATTTTTGAGTAGTTTTTCGGCACAAGAAAGTACTGTGGGTAAAATCACAGATTTTGGTGGTTATTTAAAAATTACACCAATTTGGTGTTTTTGGCCTCGTATCCATTGAAAATCATCGCTATATATCATTTCGTGATGCATTTTAGTCATAAACAAGAAAGGAAGAAAGTGTCAAACGTTTCCAAATTTTGACCCAAACCCATAGGTTTAACCCTTACGAAAATGGCTAAAAAGTCGAAATTCTCATAAATGCTCTTCTTGGCTTTCTACCCAATCTAAATCATTCCCAAATTTCATGCCTTCATCCGTTCTAACTAGACACAAACAAAAACAGAAAAAACTTGAAAAGGTTGTCACATTTACAGCCAAGTCCAAAACATTTTTCAGTTTTTTTTAGCACAAGAAAGTACCGTGGTTAAAATAACAGATGTTGGTGGTTATTTAGAAAGCACTTGAATTTGGTGTTTCTGGCCTTGTATCCACTCAAACTCATCGCTATATATAATTTCTTGATGCATTTTAGCTATAGATAAGGAAGGAAAAATTTTAAACTTTTTCCAACTTTTGACCCAAAACCATAGGTTTACCCCTTAAGGAAATGGCCAAAAACTCGAAATTCTAATAAATGGTCTTCTTGGCCTTTTACTCACTCTAAATTAATCCCAAATTTCATTCATTCATCCGTTCTAGACAGAGACAGACCAAAACAGAAAAAACTTGAAAAGGTTGTCACATTTTGAGCCAAATCCAAAGATTTTGGAGTAGTTTTTCGGCACAAGAAAGCACCAGGGTTAAAATCACAGATGTTGGTGGTTATTTAAAAAGAACTCGAATTTGGTGTTTTTTTTTTGCCTCGTATCCACTCAAAATCATCGCTATATATCATTTCTTGATGTATTTTAGTCATAATAAGGGAAGGAAAAACTTTTGTAATTTTCCAATTTTTAACCCAAACCATAGGTTTATCTCTTAAGAAAATGGCCAAGAACTCGAAATTCTCATAAGTGGTCTTCTTGGCCTTGCATCCAATCTAAATTATTCCCCGATGTCATTCCTTCATCCGTTCTAACCAGACACAAACCAAAATAGAAAAAACTTGAAAAGGTTGTCACATTTTGAGCCAAATCCAAAGATTTTTGAGTAGTTTTTCGGCACAAGAAAGTACTGTGGGTAAAATCACAGATTTTGGTGGTTATTTAAAAATTACACCAATTTGGTGTTTTTGGCCTCGTATCCATTGAAAATCATCGCTATATATCATTTCGTGATGCATTTTAGTCATAAACAAGAAAGGAAGAAAGTGTCAAACGTTTCCAAATTTTGACCCAAACCCATAGGTTTAACCCTTACGAAAATGGCTAAAAAGTCGAAATTCTCATAAATGCTCTTCTTGGCTTTCTACCCAGTCTAAATCATTCCCAAATGTCATGCCTTCATCCGTTCTAACTAGACACAAACAAAAACAGAAAAAACTTGAAAAGGTTGTCACATTTACAGCCAAGTCCAAAACATTTTTCAGTTTTTTTTAGCACAAGAAAGTACCGTGGTTAAAATAACAGACAGTGAAAACGTAAAGCTTGTGGGATGTGGCTGGAGTGACAAGGATATACCTCACAAATTAATGTGATTTGGTAAGCTGAAGCCACTCTAAAGGCACTAAGGCCACATGGTAGCGGGCATTACCCCTTAAATCTACCAAAGCAAAGATTGAGCCCAAGCATTAGCAGCCATGGACAGCTGTTTCGGCCTTGTTAGGCCTCATCAGCATGGCATAGCTAATGCTCAGGCTCAAGTACCCACATATCCATAAAACAAGCAGTGAAAACGTAAAGCTTGTGGGATGTGGCTGGAGTGACAGGGATATACCTCACAAATTAATGTGATTTGGTAAGCTGAAGCCACTCTAAAGGCACTAAGGCCACATGGTAGCGGGCATTACCCCTTAAATCTACCAAAGCAAAGATTGAGCCCAAGCATTAGCAGCCATGGACAGCTGTTTCGGCCTTGTTAGGCTTCATCAGCATGGCATAGCTAATGCTCAGGCTCAAGTACCCACATATCCATAAAACAAGCAGTGAAAACGTAAAGCTTGTGGGATGTGGCTGGAGTGACAAGGATATACCTCACAAATTAATGTGATTTGGTAAGCTGAAGCCACTCTAAAGGCACTAAGGCCACATGGTAGCGGGCATTACCCCTTAAATCTACCAAAGCAAAGATTGAGCCCAAGCATTAGCAGCCACATCCCACAAGCCTTACGTTTTCACTGCTTGTTTCAAACGTTTCCAAATTTTGACCCAAACCCATAGGTTTAACCCTTACGAAAATGGCTAAGAAGTCGAAATTCTCATAAATGCTCTTCTTGGCTTTCTACCCAATCTAAATCATTCCCAAATGTCATGCCTTCATCCGTTCTAACTAGACACAAACAAAAACAGAAAAAACTTGAAAAGGTTGTCACATTTACAGCCAAGTCCAAAACATTTTTCAGTTTTTTTTAGCACAAGAAAGTACCGTGGTTAAAATAACAGATGTTGGTGGTTATTTAGAAAGCACTTGAATTTGGTGTTTCTGGCCTCGTATCCACTCAAACTCATCGCTATATATAATTTCTTGATGCATTTTAGCTATAGATAAGCAAGGAAAAAATTTTAAACTTTTTCCAACTTTTGACCCAAAACCATAGGTTTACCCCTTAAGGAAATGGCCAAAAACTCGAAATTCTAATAAATGGTCTTCTTGGCCTTTTACTCACTCTAAATTAATCCCAAATTTCATTCCTTCATCCGTTCTTGCCAGAGACAAACCAAAACAGAAAAAACTTGAAAAGGTTGTCACATTTTGAGCCAAATCCAAAGATTTTGGAGTAGTTTTTCGGCACAAGAAAGCACCAGGGTTAAAATCACAGATGTTGGTGGTTATTTAAAAAGAACTCGAATTGGGTTTTTTTTTTGCCTCGTATCCACTCAAAATCATCGCTATATATCATTTCTTGATGCATTTTAGTGATAAACAAGGAAGGAAAAAATTTTCAAATGTTTCCAAATTTTCACCCAAGACCATAGATTTAACCCTTACGACAATGGCTAAAAAGTCGAAATTCTCATAAATGCTCTTCTTGGCTTTCTACCCAGTCTAAATCATTCCCAAATGTCATGCCTTCATCCTTTCAAACCAGACACAAACCAAAACAGAAAAATCTTAAGGTTGTCACAGTTTGAGTGAAATCCAAAAATTTTTTCAGTAGTTTGTTGGCACAAGAAAGTACCGTGGTTAAAATCACAGATGTTGGTGGTTATTAAGGAAGCACTTGAATTTGGTGTTTCTGGCCTCGTATCCACTCAAAATCATTGCTATATATTGTTTTTTTGATGCATTTTAGTCATAAAATAGCCAAGAAAAATATTTCAAATTTTTCAAATTTTTGACCCCAAACAATAGGTTAAACCCTTAAGAAAATGGCTAAAAACTCCTAATTCTCATAAATGGTCTTCTTGGTCTTGTACCCACTCTAAATAATTTCCAATTGTCATGCCTTCATCCGTTCTAACCAGACACAAACAAAAACAGAAAATAATTGAAAAGGTTCTCACATTTTGAAAAAAATCGGAAGATTTTTGAGTAGTTTTTTGGCGCAAGAAAGTGCCGTGGTATAAATCACAGATTATGGTGTTTTTTTTAATAAGAACTCCAATTTGGTTATTTTGGCCTCGTATGCACTCAAAATAATAGCCAGACACAAACCAAAAGAGAAAAAACTTGAAAAGGTTGTCACATTTTGAGCCAAATCCAAAGATTTTTGAGTAGTTTTTCGGCACAAGAAAGTACCGTGGTTAAAATCACAGATTTTGGTGGTTATTTAAAAATTACACCAATTTGGTCTTTTTGGCCTCGTATCCACTCAAAATCATCGCTATATATCATTTCTTGATGAATTTTAGTCATAAACAAGCAAGGAAAAAATTTTCAAATTTTTCCAACTTTTGACCCAAAGAAAATGGCCAAAATCTGGAAATTCCCATAAATGGTCTTCCTGGCCTTTTACCCACACTAAAGAATTCCCAAATGTCATGCCTTCATCCGTTCTAACCAGAAAAAAACCAAAAGAGAAAAAAACTTGAAAATGTTGTCACCTTTTGGATATATACGCGCAATTCTTCGAGTGTTGTTCATTGCAGCATGGCGGACGGACGTGACATCTCCAGCTTTCTGTCAACCAGCCCTTTGCATGTCGACAGTTTATCCGACCTTGTGCGATTTTTGTCTTTTAATCCGACGAAGAAGAGATTTAGCTGGGATGGTTCTGTGGAAGAGCTTTCAAGATTTATCGAAGCCAGCTTTGCGAAGGGAATCGATTGTGATGGCGGCGGAATTACGACATCGAGAACTGGTTCATGTGCCGTTTTTAAGTTGCCAAACGTGACTTTTAACTTTTATCCTAATACTAGGACGCTCCAAATTCAGGGAAGTGCTTGCACCGACGTTAGAAACCATCTAGAGGAGGTTGTAAATCAACTAAAGTCGAAGGATGGGAAGGAAAGCGCGGAAGCCATTTTCGTTGAGGACAACAGTGACATCAATGTCCCAATGAACGACGTGGAGGAAAGTAATGACAGTCTAGAGATCAATGAGACAAATATTCCAACGAATGGTTCAAATGATGCTGATCTATTATCGCTTGACTTGAAGTCCATCAGAAATGAATTTCACAAGCTATGGACAGTGATAAATTTTATTCACAGCAAAGTTGAATCCCCAGAGGAGCACTGTCAAACGGCCACTTTGGCGCAGGAGATTGATAAATATAAATTGAAGTGTTCCATGTATGAAGAGAAAATTCAAAGCCTTGAATCTGAAAGAGCTAGTCTTCTGGAAGCCCTAAGAATTCTCTCCACGGAGCAAGTAACTCCACCTTCTATTGTACATAATTCTCAATCTTCAGCAGATCAGTGGCAAACGGTTTCTTCCAGAATTCAATCGGAACCGAGTTCTGGGGTGTCAAATCAGTCGACTAAGAAGAAGAAGAAGAAGAAGAAGAAGGAGAAAGGGAAACAAAAACCTTCGCAGGCACAAAGGGCAACCGAAGATACAACCAGTGAGAGACAACATGTTAGATATGGATCTGATTCCACTCCTGACTCGGATCAAACGGCTGCCAAACGACCCGTTGTAGTTATCGCTGGTGACTTCCTGGTGAAGAATGTTCAAGGCTGGAGGGTCTCCAACGGTAAGCGAGTTAAAACTGTAGTGAAGTCTTTTTCTGGAGCTTCTGTCAATGACATGTTTGACTACATTAAGCCAACAATCAGACAGCATCCTGAACATATAATCCTTCATGTGGGAACTAATGACCTGAAGAATTCAGACCCAAGGGAAGTAGCTGAAAGAATTGTTGATCTTGGCAACGTTATTGAAACGGAGTCTCCAAACACAACCGTAACAATTTCAAGTTTATTGACGAGATCAGATGATCCTTCTCTGGCTACAAAAACCAAGGAGGTTAACAAAATACTTAAGACTTTTGCAAATCAGAATGAGTGGGACGTTATCTCACATTCAAACATAACAACTGACCATTTAAATTCTAGCGGTTTACATTTGAATTTTTTCGGCACTAAAGTTTTCGCCTCAAATTTTATAGGCTATGTTCGAAATATTTGAAGTCTTGATGAATTGCCATTGTCTTCTGCAATTAATAGTTCGACTTTGAAGGGAGATTCTCTTGAGGGTTCCTTTTCTTTTCTCCCTCGCGAACGTGGTTTTAAATTAGCTTCTCTCAACATAACTAGTTTACCGAAACACATTGATGAGTTGAGGATTCTGCTGGCCGACAGACCTATCGATATTTTATCGATTAATGAAACAAGACTAGATGATAGTGTAGTGGACCATGAGGTTCATATCTTGGGGTATGATATTATTCGCCGGGATAGAAACAGAAATGGTGGTGGTGTCTGTTTTTACGTCAGATCCACTATCAACTATTCACTACGTCCTGATTTGTCTGTTAACCAACTGGAAAATTTATGTATTGAGGTCCGAAAACCCCACTCCAAGCCTTTTGTAGTAGCCACTTGGTACAGGCCACCAGATTCGCCTACCGAAATCTTTACACATTTCGAATCACTAGTCGGCAGGCTTGACTCTCAAAATGTTGATTTCTACTTACTGGGTGATCTAAATTGCAATTTGGCCTCGTCTACATTTGATACTAACACGAATTTGCTAACAAGCATTGCTGATATTTATAGTCTTCATCAACTTATTAGAGAACCAACTCGTATAACTAGTTCATCGTCAACTTTGCTTGATTTGATCTTTACAAACTGTCCTGATAAGGTGGCTTGTTTGGGAGTCTCTCATGTGGGTATCAGTGATCATAGTCTTGTCTATGCATATCGCAAACTTTGTATTGACCGATCTGGAAGTGGCCATAAAACTGTAACCTATAGAAAATTCAAAAATTTCAGTAGTGAAAGTTTTCGAAACGACATTGCCTCGCAACGATGGGATGATGTTCTAAACTTTGAGGATCCTAATGATATGTGGCTGGCTTGGAAAACTCTATTTCTTAATGTTGTTGACAAACATGCACCTCTTCGTACGAAACGTGTTCGTCCATCGAAGTGTCCGTGGATAACACCGCAGTTGAAGAAATGCATGTGTGAAAGAGACAAGTTGAAAAGGAAAGCAACAATTACTAATGACCCATGGGATTGGGCAAATTTTAAGAAATTTCGCAATCAGGTCAACAACAAAATAAAAAATGCTAAAGAAATATATTACAAAAATGCTTTTCAGTATAGTAGGGGCAGTTCTCGAAAGACCTGGCAAACCATCAATGAACTCACTTCCAGGAACTCCAGTAATTTAACTGTAAGGGAAGTGAGACTTGATGATAATTCCATATCGATCCCTGAACAAGTGTCCGAAGCTTTTAATAAACATTTCGCTAGTATTGGACCTAAACTTGCTAGTGAGATACATGCCGACACAAATGGTTTTAGCTATAGGGAGTTTCTCTCCGGTACTGACAAGCGTTTTGAACTTCAACCAGCTGACAACAATAAAGTACGTTTTCTTTTATCCAAATTATGTATTTCAAAGGCGACAGGGCTTGACATGATATCCGCAAGACTCCTTAGGGAATGCACTGACTTGATTTCTCACTCACTTTGTGAAATTTTTAATTTATCGATAGTCACTGGAGTTTTCCCTGAGGAGTGGAAATGTTCCAAAGTCATTCCCTTGTTCAAACAAGGCGAAAGAGCGGACATGAATAATTATCGTCCGATTTCAGTCATCCCTGTCGTGGCGAAAGTTTTTGAACGGATTATTTATGATCAACTGTATGCGTACCTCTCTGAAAATAACATGATCGCCGCTCATCAATCAGGTTTTCGATCTCTTCACTCAACGGTCACAGCTTTACTGGAAGCATCCAATAATTGGGCTTATAATATCGATAAAGGAAACGTAAATGCCGTTGTGTTTCTTGACCTTAAAAAGGCGTTTGATACAGTTGATCATGATATTCTGTTATCTAAGTTAAGTTCCTATGGTATTCATGGGAACTCACTAAATTGGTTTAGGTCATATCTTGATAACCGTCAGCAAAAGTGCTTTATTAATGGTTCCTTATCTGACAAGTTACCTCTTGGTTGCGGTGTGCCTCAGGGGACAATTTTGGGTCCATTGTTGTTCTTGATCTATATTAATGACTTACCAAACTGTTTGTTAAGTTCGCAGCCTAGGATGTACGCTGATGATACGCATCTAACATTTTCAAGCAGCAATATAACCGCTATAGACGAAGCTTTAAATCGAGACCTTGATTCAGTCAATAATTGGCTTGTCTCTAATAAACTTACATTGAATGCAACTAAAACTGAATTTATGCTTATTGGATCAAGGCAGCGATTAAATACTCTTCCGAGACCCCCGAATCTTACCATTGGCGGTGTTCTTGTTAATCAAGTATCCACTGCAAAATCCTTAGGCGTCTATATAGATGAAAATCTCAGTTGGAGCTCTCACATTGAGAACTTAACTAAGAAAATTGCCTCTGGTATCGGCGCTCTCAAACGAATCCGCTCATTTGTACCTCCCGAAATTCTGAAGCTTATTTTCAATGCCTTAGTGCGGCCACACTTTGACTATTGTAGTGTTGTGTGGGGAAACTGCAACTTAACACTCTCAAATAAATTGCAGAAATTACAAAATCGTGCTGCACGAATTTTGACTTTTTCCAGCTATGATGCTAATGCTTTAGATTTATTTAGTAAACTTGGGTGGAGAACATTAAGCACTCAGCGTGAAATGCAGAAGGCTCTTATGGTATTCAAATCCTTAAATGGTCTTACACCGGAGTATCTAAGCGAGCTGTTTGTCAACCGGTCTGACATAACTGAATACCTATTGAGGGACTCCGTGAACAAACTTGCTGTTCCATTGCCCCGCACCAACTTTTTGAAAAACAGTTTTAGCTACAGCGGTGCGGTACTTTGGAACAGCTTATCATCTGATCTGCGGCAGGCAGAATCACTCAACGACTTTACTCATCTACTTAACTACTTTTATCCTCTTCCATAACCTATGTTTTTTAGAAACACGGCATTCATGTAAAGCAGTTTTTATAGTTTTGATATTTTTAATGTTAGATATAGTTAGGTTAGTTAGGTTATGATGTAATTAAGATGGATTTTGTAACTGATGAATATACCGTGTCTAAATAAAGTTAACATACATACATACATACATACATACATACATACATACATTTTTTAGTAGTTGTTTGGCCCAAGAAAGTAATGTGGTTGAAATCAGATTTGGTGTTTTTGGTGTTTTTGGCTTCGTATCCATTCAAAATCATAGCTATATATGATTTCTTGATGCATTTTATCAAAATCAAGCAAAATCAAATTTTTCCAACTTTTGACCCAAAACCATAGGTTTACCTCTTAAGAAAATGGCCAAAATCTCGAAATTCCCATAAATGGTCTTCCTGGCCTGTTAACCACTCTAAATAATTCCCTAATATCATGCCTTCATCCGTTCTAACCAGACAAAAACCAAAACAGAAAAATACATGGAAAGGTTCTCACATTTTGGGCCAAATCCAAAGATTTTTGAGTAGTTTTTGGGCACAAGAAAGTAATGTGGTTAAAATCACAGATTTTGGTGGTTAGTTAAAAAGAACTCTACTTTGATGTTTTTGGCCTCGTATTCAGTCAAAATAATTGCTATCTATAATTTCTTAATGTATTTTAGTCATAATAAGGGAAGAAAAAACTTTTCAAAATTTTCCAATATTTCACCCAAAACCATAGGTTTATCCCTTAAGAAAATGGCCAAAAACTCAAAATTCTCATAAGTGGTCTTCTTGGCCTTGCACCCAATCTAAATTATTCCCCAATGTCATTCCTTCATCCCTTCTAACCAGACAAACCAAAACAGAAAAAACTTGAAAAGGTTGTCACATTTTGAGCCAAATCCAAAGATTTTTGAGTAGTTTTTCGGCACAAGAAAGTACCGTGGGTAAAATCACAGATTTTGGTGGTTATTTATAAATTACACCAATTTGGTGTTTTTGGCCTCGTATCCACTCAAAATCATCGCTATATATAATTTCTTGATGCATTTTAGTCATAAACAAGCAAGGGAACAATTTTCAAATGTTTCTAAATTTTGACCCAAAACCAACGTTTTACCCCTTACGAAAATGGCTAAAACCTCGAAATTCTCATAAATGGTCTTCTTGGCCTTGTACCCACTCTAAATCATTCCCAAATGTCATGCCTTCATCCGTTCTAACCAGACACAAACCAAAACAGAAAAAACTATAAAAGGTTGTCACATTTACAGCGAAATCCAAAAACTTTTTGAGTAGTTTTGTTAGCACAAGAAAGTACCGTGGTTAAAATAACACATGTTGGTGGTTATTTAGAAAGCACTTGAATTTGTTGGTTCTCGCCTCGTATACACTCAAACTCATCGTTATATATCATTTCTCTATGCATTTTAGCTATAGAGAAGGAAGGGCAAAATTTTCAAATTTCTCCAGTTTTTGACCCAAAACCATAGGTTTACCCCTTAAGAAAATGGTCAAGAACTCGAAATTCTCATAAATGGTCTTTTTAACCTTGTACCCACTCTAAATCATTCCCAAATGTCATGCCTTCATCCGTTGTAATCAGACACAAAGCAAAACCCAAAAAAACTTGAAAAGGTTGTCACATTTTGAGCCAAATCCAAACATTTTTGAATATTTTTTTTGGCACAAGAAAGTACCGTGGTTAAAGTCACAGATTGTTGGGTGTTATTTAAAAAGATCTCCAATTTGGTGTTTTTTGCTTCGTATCCATTCAAAATCATCGCTAGATATGATTCTTGATGCATTTTGTTCAATAATCAAAAAGCAAGGAAAAATTTTCAAACTTTTCCAAACTTTTGACCCAAAAACCAATAGGTTTACCCCTGAAGAAAATGGCTAAGAACTCGAAATTTCTCCTAAATGGTCTGGTTGGCATTGTATCCACTCTAAATCATTTCCCAAATGTCATGCCTTCATCCGTTCTAACCAGACACAAACCGAAAATAGAAAAAAAAAAAAGTTCAAAAGGTTGTCACATTTTGAGGCAAATCCAAAAATTTTTGAATATTTTTTGGCACAAGAAAGTTAATGTGTTAAAATCACAGATTTTGGTGGTTACTTAAAATGCACTCCAATTTGGTGTTTTTGGCCTCCTGTCCACGTCAAAATCATCCCTATATATCATTTCTTGATGCATTTTAGCCATAAAGAAGGAAGGAAAAAATTTGTAATTTTCCAATTTTTGACCCAAAACGTTAGATATTACCCCTTAAGAAAATGGCCAAAAACTCGAAATTCTAATAAATGGTCTTCTTGTCCTTGTACCCACTCTAAAACATTCCCAAGCGTCATTCCTTCATCCGTTCTAGCCAGACACAAACCAAAACAGAAAAAACCTGAAAAGGTTGTCACATTTTGTGCCAAATCCAAAGATTTTTGAGTAGTTTTTCGAACAAGAAAGTACCGTAGTTAAAATCACCAGGATGTTGTGGTTATTTAAAAAGAACTCGAATTTGGTGTTTTTGGCCTCGTATCCACTAAAATCATCGCCATATATCATTTCTTGATGCATTTTAGTGATAAACAAGCAAGGAAAAAATTTTCAAATGTTTCCACATTTTGAGCGAAAACCATAGGTTTAACCCTTACGAAAATGGCTAAACCTCGAAATTCTCATAAATGGTCTTCTTGCGCTTGTACCGACCCTAAAATAATTCCCAAATGTCATGCCTTCATCCGTTCTAACCAGACACAAACCAAAACAGAAAAAACTATAAAAGATTGTCACATTTTGAGCCAAATCCAAAGATTTTTGAATAGTTTTTTGGCACAAGATAGTACCGTGGTTAGAGTCAAGATGTTGGTGGTTATTTGAAAAGATCTCCGATTTGGTGTTTTTGCTCTCGTATGCACTCAAAATCATCGCTATTATACCATTTCTTGATGCATTTAAGCCATAAACAAGGAAGGAAAAAAATTTGTAATTTTCCAATTTTTTGACCCAAAACCTCAGGTTTACCCCTTAAGAAAATGGCCAAAATCTCTAAATTCTCATAAATGGTCTTCTTGCCGTTGTACCAACGCTAAATCATTCCCAAGTGTCATGCGGTCATCCGTTCTAACCAGACACAAACCAAAACAGAAAAACTCTGAAAAGGGTGTCACATTTTGAGCCAAATCCAAAGATTTTTGAATAGTTTTTTGCACAAGATAGTACCGTGGTTAGAGTCAAGATTTTGGTGGTTATTTAAAAAGATCTCCGATTTGGTGTTTTGACCTCGTATGCACTTAAAATCATCACTATATATCATTTGTTGATGCATTTTAGCCATAAACAAGGATGGAAAAAAATTTGTAATTTTCCAATTTTTGACCCAAAACCTCAGGTTTACCCCTTAAGAAAATGGCCAAAAGTCTCTAAAATTCTCTCTAAAATCATTCCTAAGTGTCATGCCTTCATCCGTTCTAACCGGACACAAACCAAAACAGAAGACACTTGAAAAGGTTGTCACATTTTGAGCCAAATCCAAAGATTTTTGAGTAGTTTTTTGGCACAAGAAAGTACCGTTGTTAAAATCACAGATTTTGGTGGTTATTTAAAAAGAACTCCGATTTGGTGTTGTTGGCGTCGTATCCATTCAAAATCATCGCTTTTTATCATTTTTTGATGCATTTTAGTCAGAAATAAACGAAGAGAAATTTTGCAAACTTTTCCAATTTTTGACCCAAAACCATAGGTTAAACCCTTAAGAAAATGGCCAAAAACTCGATATTCTCATAAATTGTCTTCTTGGCCTTGTACCTACTCTAAATCATTCCCAAATGTCATGCCCTCAGAAAATCCCTGATTTTGGTAGTTATTTAAATAGCACACAAATATGGTTATTTTGGCCTCATACCCACTCAATATAATCCCTATAAATCATTTCTTGATGTTTTTAGCCGTAAAAAAGCCAAGAAAAAATCTTCAAACTATTGAAATTTTAAACCCAAAACAGTGGGATTACCCCTGGAGAAAATGGTTAAAATCTCGAAATGCTAATAAATTGTCTTCTTGGCATTGTACCCACTTTAAATCATTCCCAAGTGTCATGCCGTCATCCGTTCTAACCAGACAGAAACAGAAACAGAAAAACTTGAAAAGGGTGTCACATTTTGAATAGTTTTTGGCACAAGAAAGCACCGTGACAGATTTTGGTGGTTATTTAAAAAGATCTCCAATGTGGTGTTTTTGGCTTCGTATCGACTCAAAATCATCGCTATAAATGATTTCTTGATGCATTTTTTCAAAATCAAGCAAGGAAAAAATTTTCACATTTTTCCAACTTTTGACCCAAAACCATAGGTTTACCCCTTGAGAAAATGCCTAAAAAGTCGAAATTCTCATAAATGGTCTTCTTCCCATTGTATCCACTCTAAATCATTCCCAAATGTCATGCCTTCATCCGTTCTAACCAGACACACACCGAAAAAGAAAAAAAAGTTGAAACGGTTGTCATATTTTGAGCCAAATCCAAAGATTTTTGAATTGTTTTTGGCACAAGAAATTAATGTGGTTAAAATCAAAGATTTTAATGGTTATTTAAAAAGAACTCCAATTTGGTGTTTTTGGCCTCGTATTCACACAAAATAATCGCTATCTATCATTTCTTGATGTATTTTGGTCATAACAAGGGAAGGAAAATTTTTTAAATTTTTCCAATTTTTCACCCAAACCATACGTTTACCCCTTAAGAAAATGGCTAAAAACTCGAAATTCTCAAAAATGGTCTTCTTGGCCTTGTACCCAGTCTAAATCATTCCCAAATGTCATGCCTTCATCAGTTCTAACCAACCACAAACAAAAACAGAAAAAACTTGAAAAGGTTGTCACATTGTGAGCCAAATCCAAAGATTTTTGAGTAGTTTTTTGGCACAAGAAAGTACCGTGGTTAAAATCACAGATTTTAGTTATTTAAAAAAACCTCCAATTTGGTGTTTTTGGCCTCGTATCCACTTAAAATCATCGCTATATATCATTTCTTGATGCATTTAAGCCAGAAAAAAGACAAGAAAAATTTCTCAAATTTCTCCAAGTTTTGACTTAAAACCATAGGTTTACCTCTTACGAAAATGGCCAAAGACTCGAAATTCTCATACATGGTCTTCTTGGCCTTGTACCCACTCTAAACCATTCCCAAATGTCATGCCTTATCCATTCTAACCAGACACAAAGCAAAACAGAAAAAACTTGAAAAGGTTGTAACATTTTTGAGCCAAATCCAAAGATTTTTTAGTAGGTTTTTGGCACAAGAAAGTACCGTGGTTAAAATCACAGATTTTGGTGGTTATTGAAAAAGAACTCCAATTTGGTGTTTTTGGCCTCGTATCCACTCAAAATCATCGCTATGTATCATTTCTTGATGCGTTTTAGCCGCAAAAAAGGAAGGAAAACATTTTCATAGTTTTCCAATTTTTGACACAAAACCATAGGTTTACAACTTAAGAAAATGGCCAAAAACTCGAAATTCTCATAAATGGTCTTCTTGGCATTGTACCCACTCTAATTCATTCCCAGATGTCATGCCTTTCTCCTTTCTAACGAGACGCAAACCATAACATAAAAACTTGAAAAGATTGTCACATTTTGAGCCAAATCCAAAGATTTTTGAGTAGTTTTTTTGCACAAGAAGTACCGTGGTTAAAATCACAGATATCGGTGGTTATTTTAAGAGCACTCCAATTTGGTGTTTTTGGCCTCGTATTCACTCAAAATCATCGCTATATATGATTTCTTGATGCATTTTAGTCATAAAGAAGAAGGGAAACAATTGTAAAAATTTTCCAAGTTTTGAACCAAAACCATAGGTTTACCCCTTAAGGAAATGCCAAAAACTCGAAATTCTCATAAATGGTCTTCCTTGCCTTGTACCCACTCTAAATCATTTACAAATGTCATGCCTTCATCGGATCTAACCAGACAAACAAGAAAAGAAAAAGCTTGAAAAGGTTGTCAAATTTTGAGCAAAATCTAAAGATTTTTGAGTATTTTTTTGGCACAAGAAAGTACCGTTGTTAAAATCACAGATTTTGGTCGTTATTGGAAAAGAACTCCAATTTGGTGTCTTTGGCCTCGTATCCACTCAAAATCATCGCTATATATCATTTCTTGATGTATTTAAGGCAGGAAAAAGCGAAGAAAAATTTCTCAAATTTTTCAAATGTTTGACCAAAAACCATTGGAAACTGGCGAAAAACTCGAAATTCTCATGAATGGTCTTTTTGGCCGTGTACCCACTCTAAATCATTCCCAAATGTCATGCCTTCATCCGTTCTTACCAGACACAACCAAAAAAGAAAAAATAGAAAAGGTTGTCACATTTTGAGCCAAAGCCAAACATTTTTGAGTAGTTTATCGGCACAAGAAAATAACGTTGTTAAAATCACAGATTTTGGAGGTTGTTTAAAAGAACTCCAATTTGGTGTTTTGGGCCTCGTATCCACTCAAAATCATCGCTATATATCATTTCTTGATGCAGTTTAGCCATAAAAAAGACAAGAAAAATTTCTCAAATTTTTCCAATTTTTGACCCAAAACCATAGGTTTACCTATTAGAAAAATGGCCAAAAACTCGAAATTCTCATAAATGGTCTTCTTGGTATTTTACTCACTCTAATTCATTTCCAAATGTCATGCCTTCTTCCGTTCTAACGAGACACAAACCAAAACAGAAAAAAGTTGAAAAGGTTGTCACATTTTGAGCCAAATCCAAAGATTTTTTAGTAGTTTTTTTGCACAAGAAAGTACCGAGGTTAAAATCACAGATGTTGGTGGTTATTTTTGAAACCACTCCAAGTTGGTGTTTTTGGCCTCGTATCCACTCATAATCATCGCTATATATCATTTCTTGATGCATTTTAGTCATAAACATGCAGGGAAACAATTGTCACATTTTTCCAATTTTTGACCCAAAGCCATAGGTTTACCTCTTAAGAAAATGGCTAAAAACTCGAAATTCTCATAAATGGTCTTCTTGGCCTTGTACCCACTCTAAATCATTCCTAAATGGCATGACTTCATTCGTTCTAACCAGACACGAAGCAAAACAGAAAAAACTTGAAAAGGTTTTTACATTTTGAGCCAAATCCAAAGATTTTTGAGTAGTTTTTTGGCACAAGAAAGTACCGTGGTTAAGATCACAGATTTTTGTGAGTATTTAAAAAGAAGTCGAAGTTGGTGTTTTTGACCTCGTATCCACTCAAAATCATCGCTATATATCATTTTTGATGCAGTTTAGTCATAAAGAAACAGGGAAATAATTTTAAAATTTTTCCAAATTTTGACCCAAAACCATAGGTTTACCCCTTAAGAAATTGGCCAAAATCTGGAAATTCTCATACATGGTCTTCTTGGCCTTGTTCTCACTCTAAATCATTTCCAAATGTCATACCTTCATCCGTTCTAACCAGACACAAACCAAAACAGAAAAAACTTGCAAGGGTTGTCACATTTTGAGCCAAATCCAAAGCTTTTTGAGTAGTTTTTTTTGGACAAGAAAGTACCGTGGTTGTAATCACAGATGTTGGTGGTTATTTAAAAAGAAGTCCTATTTGGTGTTTTTGGCCTCGTATAAAATCATCGCTAAATATCATTTCTTGATGAATTTTATCCATAAAGAAGAGAAGAAAATTTCTAAACCTTTTTTCCAATTTTCGACTTAAAACCATAGGTTTACCCCTTAAGAAAATGGCCAAAAACTCGAAATTATCATAAATGGTCTTCTTGGTCTTGTACCGACTCTAAATCATTCCCAAATGTCATGCCTTCATCCGTTCTAACCAGACACAAAGCAAAACAAAAAAAAATTTAAAAGGTTGTCACATTTTGAGCCAAATCCAAAGATTTTTGAGTAGTTTTTTTTTGCGCTAGAAAGTACCGTGGTTAAAATTACAGATTTTGGTGGTTATTTAAAAAGAACTCCAATTTGGTGTTTTTGGCCTCGTATCCACTCAAAATGATCGCTATATATCATTTGTTGATGCATTTTAGGCATAAAGAAGCCAAGAAAAATTGCTCAAAATTGTTCCAATTTTGGAACGAAAACCACAGGTTTACCCCTTTAGAAACTGGCCAAAAACTCGAAATTCTCATAAATGGTCTTCTTGGCCTTGTACCCACTCTAAATCATTCCCAAATGTCATCGCTTCATCCGTTCTAACCAGGCACAAACCAAAACAGAAGAAACTTGAAAAGGATGGCACATTTTGAGCCAAATCCAAAGATTTTTGAGTAGTTTTTTGGCACAAGAAAGTACCTTGGTTAAAATCAGAGATTTTGGTGGTTATTTAAAAAGAACTCCAATTTGGTGTTTTTGGCGTCGTATCGACTTAAAATCATGGCTATATTGTTTCTGATGATGGCTATTATTGTTTCTGATCATCGCTATATGTTTTCTGATGCAAGTGAGAGCTGGGATTTATGGTCATTTCAATTCGTGACTCGTGAAAGTATGTTAAAAGTATACGTGATGCGCGAATTTTCTTAAAATTCGTGCGTGAAACGAGATGACGACTCCCCTCCCCCTTCCCTTTTGCTACCCTCTCCTAAATTAACTATGTTGTCTTGCATATGTGATAGCCAGTCTTCGTGAACCTCGGTTAACCCTTTAACGCCCAGTGTCCGACATATCCGATATATCGAATTATCTCTCACCTCTGGTTTCGTTCAGAGGTTTGCCTCTACTCTCCATTCCAGCTTAATGATACCAGCCTGGGAGCTTCTGCAGTGAAAAATGACTCGAAAACAGTTATAAACCGAGTACCTGCCGATTACAACTCGTTACGGTCGCGAGCAAAACAACAACGGTTCAAATAGGTGACGTCACAATAAAACTTGAGTCCTCGGTATTCCAGAGCAGCAAACATTTCAAGGGAGACCTTCATATAACAACAACTTTATTGACCCTTATACTTGCGAAAAATGGAGGTAACATGAAATGAAAATTAAAACTAAAAGGGTGTTGGCTTCCTAAAATAACTAGAAAGTTAACAAGGCTAGGAAGCCTAATTACATAGAATAGATTACAATATTAGGGTCGGAATGGCACACACACAATAGCCCATTTTACAGTTGTGTACTCAGTGACCTCGCCTTTGAGTGGAAGCGAGGCTGTAGGTGACCTTGTCTTGATACAGATCTCACTGCTTTTCTCATGTAAATCATGTTATTCTCAAGCTAACTAGTCCACATTTGCATAAGAAAGACAGAGAGGTTTGTATCAAAACAAGGTCACCTCCAGCCTCGCTTACACTCAAAGGCCAGGCCACTAAGCACACAACTGTAAAATGGACTATTGAACTATAAATAAATAAAATAAACGAAATTTACAAGTCATGGGGAGAATTTGGGACTTAAAGGGTTAACCATGCATGGCTCGAAAGACACTCAAGCGGGTGGACCCCTGTCCTAATAAGGGTACGGACAAAAAAAAAAGAGATTAGATAGTCCACTAGTTTTTTTTCATTTTCTATTTAAGTCTTTTTTCAACTTCTTATTTAGCCCGTTCTTGAGATCGTGTGAAAATATGAGGTGACCGGATTGTAAAGAGAGAGAGTGTAAAGTCTCGTTAAATTACCCATAAATTGCGTTGTTCTGAGGTCATCTACGCATGCGAATAAAATATTACTGATATTAGTGTTGTCTGGATATTCACTGCGTAGTATGGGCCAAACTAATCTCCCGACAGTAAATGTACAGTCTACAATTGTAATTCTACCCAGTTAATGTAGAGAGTCTACATTCATGAAAAGAACAAATTAAAAAAAAATATATTTGTACTGGATTTGAACCCGGAACTACCGCTAGTAAGAACGGTAGTAGGTACGGCTTCTTACCACTAGACCACTGAAGAAGAAGACCATGGGAAGCAGTATAACTAGATATTTATTAGGGTCTTGCATAGAATATCACTCATCTTCAGTGATTAGGCCTAAGCGCTGATTTTAAACGGTTAGCTTTTTGTTGAGGTTTGATGATCGACCTTTTCATTTATTTCCTAAAATTATTTTTAAGCGAGTGCTTATATAAGCTTAATACAGAGTATAGAATCAGCGAAAGAATTAAGTAATGTTTAATAAATGAAGAGGAGTATTTTATCAAGTTTAAAACACGAGGTGCATCCAAGTATTTGGGGACTTGATAAAACACCAATTGCGAATTTATTGAACGGCTTAAAAAACTTTACTGTACATCTATCCAAGCTATTACCGATCGATAGGAAAAGAGACGCGAAAAATACCTATCGGACCCGAAATGATTTCCGGAGTTTGGAGAAACGCACGCCAGGAACGCAATATCATTTTACAATGAAATACCCCATTTCACCTACACTTTGTACGCACATCTGCAATAATGCCAGTCCCACCAACCTCGAAGAACGAAAACATAAAACTTTGATCGCTGCGTAACTGCTTCAGCAAAGGCGGCAAATCAGTATGCACACTGTCAAATTCAGCAGTTTCATTTTAATTTTACTCAAAGAACCTAACTGTGTAAAACTGTAGTTAAGAAGACTTAATTAGCGAAACACATCTTCGCACATTTACTTTTCGACCTGTGACGACAGAAAGAAAACGCCTCAAACTGTTCACTGTTGATACCAAAGGTTTGCAAACTACACTTATCTCCCGCCAACAGAGCAGTTTTCAATTGCCAAACACAAAACAATTACTCCAGCCAATCACAACAGACCGACGCAGTGCAATAAGCCAATAACAATTCGAAGCAATTACACACAGAACGCGGGAAAATGCGCGCGTGTAAGTAGCGATTGGTTTTGCTTCTCATTAGTTAAGAAAGTGACGCGAGGTTTGCTGGCCAATCACAAAGCGAAGCATTACGAAACCAAAGCAAACTCAGTTTACTTTAGACACTCAATTGAAAACCACTCCAGTGACCAGCATCAACTCTCTCCTTACGGTATTACTGCTTGATCAACGATGAAGGTCAGGAGAATGAAAGGAAATGATCACTTAGAATAACATTTCTTCATCCTCAAGCATTTTCTCCCTACTGGTGCTATAAGAAACATATGGGGAAAAGAGAGGAGAATATGTCTGATGATGCTGGGGCTGAAAGGGTCAATGCATGTAAAATAATTGGTTAAATACGAGTTCATGTCACCATTGTACCTGAATTCGCTGGGAAATGAAATCCAAGTTCATATCTCGTATAAATAAATAATTAATGAAAACAACACTCGGTGAGACGACACCTTTGTACAAGGGTTTAGGTCACATTTTTAAAAGCAATCAAAACAACTCATAACATTTGAGTGTGACATCGTAATAAATTAAAAGTTCAGGTTTCATTGGTTTAAGGAAAGATTAAAAAAATGTCCTTTACCGTGGGACATGAAATTCGTTCGGGTTGTACTTTATCAAAGAAATACAATGCAGTAAACAAAGTACCAATTGCAAACTTCTTGCCGACCAAACTTGAGAGAACTTGCACCATTGCGCTAAAAAGAGGGGCTACATCACGCGACAGTGTTGATCATTGCGTCAAAACTAATGAAATTAATGAGGATTGTCTGATTTGGTTTTCAAAACCTTCCAGTACCTTGTTTGTACACGTATTGCTGAGAAAGGTCAAATAGAAAAACTTAACATACGAACAAATTAATTTAAATTATCGACGCCGCTCTTTAACCCTATTTCGCCTGGGAGGCGGGAAGCGGGGGAGGGGCTCATTGCGAGCATTCATTACCAATTTGATATCAAAACAAATACAATTAATCAGAGATTTATTTACCAACAATTTGGCATGACTGTTAATGCTCACATCACTTGATGTTTCTATGGCAACAGGATTACATTTGGACGATTTTCAGAGAAATCCAACATGGCGGCCTTCAGAGAAGAACTAAAGGAGATTAGTTCGGAACTGTCAGTTACCGCCCGAGGTTCATTGATATCTTCAATCGTTTGGAAGTCAAGTCGGAGGGGGGAGGGGAGATGACAAGGTAGAACAAAACAACAAGCCAAACACAAAACGCACACTCAGAAAGGCGGAATAGGGTTAATGAACACATTAACTGCTTAAATAACGTGACGCTTACTTCCCTAAAATTATCGCCCTAATTAAACCCTATTTGATCACAGTGTTGATAGTTGAGGACAACTCCCAAACAGTCTTGTATGTGATGGATTACCAAATATAGATGCGCATTTTACAACAGCCCGAACACCCAAAATACGAAATAATGGCAAGGACGTTCACGTTCCATAGAAATAGAAAGAAACTCTGTCTTGAAAATCAATTTACAGGGGCGACAAATCTAAGAAACGCTGTTTTAATACTTCGTATAAATTGCCCTCTCGGAAATCTGGAGTATCTTCCCGTTTTTTTTCGCCGACATTCTTCAAAACTCCCATCATTTTTCCTGCTGTCCGAAATTATTTCATGTTTCCCGGTCATTTTCTCAAGTCTCCTGATTCCGGGAGGCAACAGGCTCTTAAGAGTTGCCACCCCCTCCCCCCCCCCCCCCCTCCAATCAATCTAAACCTTATTTTGTTATTATGGTAGGTAAAAGATTGTAGAGTACTTGTATTAGTGAATATCAACTCATCACAGAGTACGACACTCTACCTTCAAGGTTACTCTTGCGTATGCTTAGCTTAAGTTAAAGCTGAACTCTCCAACCCAGAGACACCTTTCCAGGAAGCAGAGTCGCCATGTCGGAAGGCACACAAGTAGTATATAGAGTACACTTTGAACACACATAAGTCATCGAATTCCTTTACGCGTGGGTTCGCACGATCGTCGTGTTATTTGTCTTTGTCTTTGGAATTCACCGGAGGTGTTATGAGGAAATAACAGATGTTGAGGTAGTTACATATTTCGTTACCCAAGGCAAAGTTGTAGCGTAATTGTTCAAATAACACGTGGACCTAAGGGAAGAAGAGTACAAATAATTACTATGCATTGATGTCACCATCTCAATTTTTATTGGCTAAAAACACGCAGCTAATTACAGCTGGTATTGTTTTCGTTACGTCATACTCACAATAGTTTTTATACATACAGAAGTGACGTCATACCTACAGATAATGGTTTTTATACATGTGACGTCATTTTGTAGACAATAGTTTCTCACACGCGAGCAACAAGTTTTGCTGAAGCTTTCCTGGAATTGTATTGCAGGTTTTATCATGGCCTCGGCCTTGGCTTCGGGAGATAACACAAACCTCGGCCATGATACATGTAATACTCGCTAACATGTCCAAACGGACCTACTAGCTAAGAAAATAAGAACGACGTGTCCGATGTTAAATATACAAGTAGTCTGCTGAGGGGACACGATTATTGTAACTTTCGAAACTGTTTTATTCGCGCAGCGTTCCTCCAAGAAACAGTAGAACTTACCATATAACACCACAGTAAAAGATACTCGTCAATAGGTGAGCCGTAATGAATGTTAAGAATCTGAAGAATTCCTCCTATCATTGTGGAATCTTTAAACTCAACAGGACTTCGTGTCATGCAACCAACCTGGTTTCAAGAAAAGCATTAATAGCTTTTAGGGGAAAGTAGCAAGAATGCTTTTCTTTAATAACAACAACAACAACAACAACAACAACAACAGATCTACCAGAACACGAGAACGAGAAGACGAGGCAATATGCGGAAAGAGTAATGGAGATCGAACAGGGAACGTTCATTCCCCTAGTTTTCACGACCACAGGCGGAATGACGGATGAATGTATTAAGTACCACAGCAGGCTTGCGGAGCTGATCGCAAATAAGGGAGAAAGGTACTCAAGCGCAATATCCTGGATAAGAGCTAAAGTGTCTTTCGCCACCATGCGCTCTGCGATACTATGCTTGAGAGGCTCAAGATCCAGAAGACGACAGCTAGACTTTGTTCACTCAGATTTACAGATGGAAAACATCACAGCCTACCCAAATTAGCAATTTTAATATAAGAGATGGCATTGAGAACGCTATTTCTGGGGAACTCTAGCCAAACCCTGAATACTGAGCCAAGAAGTGTTTTGTAGTTTTGTAATCGCCATTATTTATACTTAATACGATGTTTAGACTGTTTATAAACCAAGTTCTTTTAGGCTAGTTTTTTGTCACATTTTCTGGAAGCTGAGCCATTACTTTTGACAAATATTTTAAAGCTTCACGTTTAACATGTTTTTAAGCCTCTTATTACACGAATTTGAATACGAATTGTGAAAGTGTACATAAAATTTAAGAGTGCGCAAGACTTTGCTTAAAGATGGTCATTATTAATTTTTCGAATAAAGTTTTTTTCTATTTTTATAACAACAACAATAATAATAATGATAATAATAATAATAATAATAATAATAATAATAATAATAATAATAATAATAATAATAATTTAAAGAGCGCCAGTATCCTTAGCGTTCGAAGTTGTTTTACAGTCATAGCTAATAAAATTAGGTTAAAAACTAAAGAATATTAAAAAAAATGCTCATAACGATGCATAACACATTATCGTAAAAATGCTTTTTTTAAAAAAAGGAAGAGCATTCCATAGTGTCGGGACAGCCACGGAGAAAGACTGATCCTGCTCAACAGCTTTTCAAATTAAAAACTGGAAAAAAAATAAAAACGAGACAACGACGGGATTTGGCCCGCAAACCCGCGGAAACCCCGCACAGCGGCGTTAACGCGCCAAGATAATGCTCGGCTCCTTTTCTGTTTTCTTCCTGTGCCTGCTACAGGTATCACGTAAATACGTTCCTAGTCCACACCTCCTAAGTTACTATCGTGAAGGGGCAGTTTGTGAAACGGGAAGGATGGCATAACAGTTGATGAATGGGGGCTTATTGCACAACTGCCTGAATGAAGAAACAACTTATTATATGAAGCGGAGCTCCACGATTATTAATTTTTTACTGGCATCGAGCAACTTCGCATGGCTTTCCTTGGGCCAATTTTGTGTCCAAAAAAATTGAGCAGCAACAGGGACAACGAAGCTTTTTACGATCCAGATGAAGTATTCGATACCAAACGTTTGGAAAAGAAACAAACAAACATTCTTGGGTCCAAGCTACTTCCAGATGAAAGCGTAAAGGAACTCAAAGTGGTCAAAAACAAAAAATTGCGAGAAAACAAAGTAAGATGCATGATTATTCGATATTCTTGGAGAAAGCGGAGAAATTAGGCACGTTAAACAAACATATCCCGGAGTAAGCAAGAATAATTGCGGCGTTAAGGCGCTGTGATAATGCCAGGCATCCTTTGTGTTTTCTTCCTGGTACCTTTCCTCTTTTAAATACAGAGCCACAAGTGGAAACCGGGATTCGCTCGTATAAGTTTGAACGTCATACCGGCATCATGTAAATACATTCCCAGTCCACACCTCCTACGTTACTATCGTGTAGGGGCAGCTTGTGAAACTGGAAAGCACGCACTACAGTTGATGAATGGGAGCTTATTTCACACCTGCCTCAATGAAGAAACAGCGTACTATATGTACGATTCAAATATAGCCAAATTGGAAAAAGCCGCTAAATCGAATCCTCATCTGGCTCTACCTAGATTGCTACAAGCACCTCACTGGATGGTCGAGAGCGCGCGCGGACAATCCGAAACCTCAGACGAACGAGCTGGGGAGGGCTTGGGGAAAGGAAGGGCAAAAGAAAAGGTCTGTTTATCCCTCGCCTCTCTCAAGTGTCCCTCTTCGCTTCAGTTCCAGCGCACAGTTGATGGTCGCCACTCTCGATAACCCAGAGAGGGACTACCCGCAGTCTGTACTTTACAGGTGAATTGAATTAAACCTATTCCATACGTACCACTAGTTTGATGGTGATCTTCGAACAAGCCATACCAAATGCCAAGACAAACAAACAAGGATGCTTTTGAAATACACTTGCTGACGATGTCCTTGCGGTGAGATACGCCAAACATAATATGCTAGCGATTGGGAATAACGGTGATAAAACACTTGTTCCCTAAAATGGACAATGGAAAGATATAAGGACGAAGAGGAACGCTGTAACATGGTTTTGACTGTGGAATCAAAAAACCTGCGACGTCTTTAACAACAAGAAGGGATCCCCTCTCTCACAAGCTCTCTCGTTCCCAAATCTCCAATATTTGAGGATCTGGTTGTCTAATGAACCCCCTCCCCTCCCCTCCCCTCCTCTCCACCACCCACCCCACTCTAACGTTAGAAACAAGTTCTTCAAACCTACAGGTTTACTATGGTCAAAGTATCAGTCATCTGGAAAAATGTGGTCTCAAATTCATTAATTTTAACGGTAAACGCCTGTTTTTAAATTTGTCATTTTCAAGATTTATGTATTATTTTGAACTAGTGCTAACGATCTGGTACATGAAGGCGAACCTAGATTCCAACATTTTGAAAATGATCACACTACAACAAGCTTTCTTTTACAACTGACAACTACAGTGTATTGAATGACCAGTTGTTCTATCGATTGGTTGATTGGTCCCTCAGTCAAACAAGGAAGCCAGAAAGCAAGCAAGCTGGCAAGTATACTGTACACGTACATGTTGTTAAGGGAAATAGTTTTTTTAACCCTTTCACTCCCAAGGAGTCTCCCTTTGACGAGTAAAATCGTCTTGCGTTAGACAGAGTAAGATCTAAGAAGTCACTTTTGGGAGTGAAAGGGTTAAATTTATTCTTACCGCTACAGTGGAACCATTCTTCCCTTTTCCTCCCTCATATATTTGCATAAAAACCGTTGAAAGAGTAACAACAGAACCAAGAACAGAAACTGCAAACATAACTGACTTCAATGAAACATCACAGTATGGAACCTGCAAAGGATGAATTCAAATCAACAGTCACATGAATCAATACAGCTACCTTCATATTGTTTACAATGTAAACTTACGGTACTTTTTACCTTAATGATGGCTACAGTATTATTAACAAATCTGGAAACACAAATACTGGAAAACTTGAAAATGCCAATTGCAAAAATAATATAATACCAGAATATGTTGTCAGCAATCCTTATCGATACCACAAACAGTTGTCACAAGATCTGTACACTGTCTACAATAATTTTCTATTATTTTCTGATTGTTGTGCCCTACCACTGCTCTTAGAGTCACATTGCTTTGCTACTAGTGTTTATAACAGGAAAAAGGTAGCTACTTCTCCTGAAAAATGGGCAATGCGAGAATTTAACAATTTGAAGAGTGCATCCTTCGTGCAAGTCAATTAATCTTAAGTTAATTACTTAAGTTGATTTAGTTTCACTTAATCAAGTTAATTACATGTAATCTTTGCTTCATCTTTAAATCAACCTAAATATATTTAAATTTTGGAATTAATTTTATAGCATAGTAATTTTTAGATAGTGATTTTATAAAATGCAGAGCATTTCAGAATATTCTTAGAAGGTAAGCACTATATACAAGTACATTATTATTATCATGTTATTGCGTTCGACGTTAGGAGAACGCAACCTAATCTTGGGTGTCCTGTGTATTTTCGTCGTTCGTGTACCATTTCTGCGCCATCTTGAATTACCTCATGCGTGCGTCAAGATGAACGAGTTTGAGCGGTTTAGAGCAAGAGGCGAACGAATTTGAACGGGTAGGAGGCGTTGGCGTTAGCAAGAGTGTTCTTTGTCGTCTTTAGGTGAGTTTTTTATGCTGATTTTCCTTTATTTGGGGTAATGTTTCCGATATTCGTAGGTAGCACTTATCAAAGCCTGAGGGGAGTTTGTGTTACTTCTGGACCAGTAGTTAAGATCTTTCCAACGAATCGTATTCTGTCGAGCTTCAGTTGGTGGCCATGTCCAAGCGAAGCGACAGGCGACAAATCAAACAAACTGAGTCGTGGTGCAAAGTGGCCATCGAGCCAACTGACCCGTCGTGATAAATTCTTTCGAACGAGTGGTCTTCGGTCGCGAAACAATATCATTTTCAGCCTCGGCTGGTGGCAATGTCCAAGCGTAACGACGGTCGACAAATCAAACAAACTGAGCCGTGATACAAAGAGGCCATTGAGCCAACTGACCCGTTGTGGTCTCTAATCAAACGAACTGAGTCATTGTACTCGGTGGCCGTTGAGCCAAATGACCCGTTACGGTCAACAAAAATCAAGCAAACTGGCCATTGTGCCAAGTGACGCCACGTTGTGGTGATATGTCAAAACAACTGAGTTTTGTTGCTCGGTCGCAAACGAGCCAAGTGAATTCTTTGATTAAGTCAGAGCACACCATGTTTACTGTTCCAAAGACTGCGCAAAATCTCCTCAAGGCTTGGATATTTCCACCTAGTAAGTGTAACTACAAGGCGTTGAACAGAAGTAAACATAAGTCTAACTGTAAGAGATCTGAGATTACTTCTTGTATGGAGACCTCAGTTAATTGTGAGCAAGGCTTGCTTTCGAATAAAAGGACGACTCTTAGAAGGAAAAGGGCTAGGGAGCCATCTCGAATTCCTATTAAAGGAATTCTAAGGGTTCTCAAAAGAAAAAAACCGTAGAAAGAAGATGCAACTGTTTTTTAAGCAACATTTGCCCAGCAGTTCATATATCACCTATTTGTGCCAAAACTACAAAATGTGCATGTTGCAACACATGCGCCGCATTGATAGTTTTTACAGCAAATATGCTTTTAACATAAGAAATAGAAAATCTAAAGGAAGACAACAACATTTGGTTGATTCACACGTTTTAAAACAAGAATCCACTTTTTATCAGTGTGATAGGATAAGTTCTATTTGAGGGGAAGTATGAACACTGGCACTGCACTTACACATCTCATGCCATGGACTTGTTTATCTCAAAGGCTTGCACAAGTAGGGTTAATTCCATTTGATGTTGGTGGAGCTGGTGATTGTTTTTTTTAAATCTGTTTCTCATCAACTTTATGGAGTTGCAGAGTTGCATGTTGAAATTCGCATGGCTGGAATTACGCATTTACATATTATTACCCAGAACTATACATTGAGAGCATGTGTGAAAACTATCTCAACCAAATGTCAAAACCTGGCACTTGGTGTGATCACCTCATTATACAAGCTGTGGCTAATGCTTTTAACTGTGTAATTCATATCACAAACTCTAATAGTAATTCACCAGAAACATTAATTGTGTTAATATATTTGCATTCTTGAACTTATCACCTTTGAATAACATACAGTGTAGTGCACAGGCATTTCATTCATTATAGAAATAGGAGGGTATAGGATTTAAAAAAGATAAGTACCCATGAGATTTTTGGAGCTGCCCTTGATGGTAAAGACAGCTACTATCTTGAGACTACATTAGTGCTGCTACCCGCTCCTCATTTGTAATAACAACCTAGACACAGCATGCTAACACATGGTGAAATTGACACATCAAAAAATACTCTATGGCACTAATTTTATCTCTTAATGCTAAAATAGTCTTCTGATGGAGCATTAATTTTAATGTGATCCCCTCATTTACACGTATTTTATTTTCCTTTGGTACAGATAATGGCAGAAAGTAAAGCAGGTGTAAAAGGTAAGTTTAAATACATGTTCCAACACGCTAAATGTTTACAGTAACCTTGACTATCTATGCTGGTTCTTCCTTTGCTCCTCCTTTTATTACCTAGCTATTTTCCCCAACTTCATGTATCTTACCCTGTACTCCTTTACTCAACCAATTTCAATTTGTATAAAACAAATAATTCTTCTCACTTCTTTCTATAGCTTTTCCAAACGTTTACATCATTTACTCTTTGAGCTGCAATTTCACATCAATTTCATTTTTGTATTCGTATCTGACATAATCACTGCTTTTTCACAACAATATTTTCTTGTACTAGTAATTTGATGCAATTAGCTGCTAAACCTGTCATGCTTACAGTGTAGTCTGCTGTATCTTCTTGGCCATTTTTGATTGCCATTGCAATGTCCCCTTGACTCAAATAAAAATCCCACTTCTGAATTTCAGATTACATTTCTCAATGCTTTTATTTATTTTATCTATTCAACAGATCTACCAGAAAATCAAATGTATCACCAGTTAAAAAGGCTGGAACTACCAAGTTTTTTAACTACACTATTCAAACTGAGTGTGCTTTGCTGTAGAAAAAAGGCCAACCATGGATACCTTAGCCCAACAGCACTCCCCAGTAAAATTACAGAAATATGCCATCAGCAACAAGTTCCACCGAAAGGATGTTATTATAAACAAGAACACATTGATAACACCAACAACTGTCAACTTCCAGTACAAAGAGCAAGATGACAATTTGTCATCCATTGCATCCCTTTCTCAAGTTGCAGCTGGTCAACTGGTGCTTATCAAGGGTCATTTGGAACACCTGTCTGCCACTAAAACTATAATCCTTGATAACAAGCCCCTTAAAAAGCAGGAAGGTTTCATTAATGACCCCTCTGGATATATTAAGCTGGTGCTCTGGGGGCAGCACACTGACTCTCTTAATGAGGGATCCACCTACCTTTTTAATAAGCTTAGGGTGAAAGTACTACATCAAGAAAAATACTTGAACACACCAAGGGATGAAGAGGATTGTACTATCTCATTGGAAGAAGACTTTGAAGACAGCTTTAAAGCTGTGGAGAACATTTTACCTGCAAAGGAACTTACAGCAAATGTACTTGGTGTAACAAACATAAACAACTACCCTTCTTGTTGCTCCTGTAAGAAAATTAATGTTACTGTCAAAGGGCAAGATCGCCTTCTGTAACAATAATTGCAAAATGTTTATGAACTTAAGCACTTGTAAACGCCAGTGGTTCCTTAAGTTGTACATACAAGACTCGAGCAAACCAGATTATAAAATTAGGCTCGCTGTCTACAATGAGATGGTCAACAAACTAGAGTGTACTTGCCATGTGCAACTTACACACTTCAGCATCAGATGATGAACTCATTGAACACATTCTGGATTTAGACCATGTAAAGGTTGTTTATGACTGTCAATCAAATAAGTTGATTGACATTGAAATTATCAACATTTAACCAAACAATTGCAACATGTCAATGGTATGACACATTCTGGATTTCCACCATGTAAAGCTTCTTTATGACAGTCAATCAAATAAGATGATTTACATCAACAGTATCAACATTTGTCCAAACAACTGCAACATGCCAATGACATATAACTTAATTTAATCAGCCACTAGTGGCTCTTACAGCTTAAACCTCCATCACAGAAAAGCCTTGCTTGTGTACAATACACAAAATTACTGCGTTCAGGTTAAGTAGTAAAATGAACTACATGTATGCATGCTTGACATTCTGCCCCAGTTCATGTTAAGAAGTGCTTCTAGTTGTGTTCTGTTCAGTCATATAACAACGTCCAGTTTCAGTTTTTAAGTTTCAGTAATAAAGTTCTAATAAAACAAAAAGACCCTAGTTTGGTTTCGACAAAACAAATAAATATTTCCTCTTATCCCTTGTTTCTAAATTTCTTAGTTTGAAAACAATTATAACAATTGTCCATTTTTGAAATAAAATTATATTGTTGTTTCAGTTTCATTCCTTTAACTGTGTTGTTTACTAACGTAATTGTTCCAGATATACATATGCATATGAAAACTGAAAAAACATAATCACCCCCCCCCCCCCCCAAAAAAAAAAAACCCTCAGTATTACGCTAAGATCCCTTTCTCCATTATAATCACCGCTAGGAATTAATAATTGACAACACCACTAAACTTATATTTTGAATAGGCATCTTTACATGCATGGATCATTTTCACATTACTGACGAACGTACTTCATAACTATCAGTTACTGCTAGTTAAATTCTATCAGGGTTCATGAGTACATATGAGCAAAATTATTCACAGGCAAGCAAAGTACAAGCTGCAAGGGGTTGCTCTGCTCACTGATCACCAGTTAAAAAAAACTTATTAATAATTCATGAAGGAAGACAAAAGAAATTACACGGCTAAATTTTATATCCGATTTTCTAGGCCAAAAGAACCCAAAATCTAAATTTTACTGTAAGAATGGATAGATGTAAAGTAAAGCTTTTTAAGCCGTTCAATAAATTTGCAATTAAATTTTGTGTTTTATCAAGTCTGAAAACACTTGGCTGTGCCTCGTGTTTTAAACTTGATAAAACACTCCTGCTCATTTATTAAACATTACTTAATGAATTCCCGTATATGGTAATTTTAAAGCATAGTAACTTTTAGATAGTGATTTTATAAATAATTGTAAAGCATTTCAGAATATTCAAGATTATAAGGTAAACACTATATAAGTATCTATGTATAGAATGTTCGATTGAGGCCTAAAACTGCTGTTTAAAAGTAAAAACTAAAATCCAAGCTTTCGCCGATCAACGGCATCATCAGGGATGAGAAAATATTCCGCGCGTGCTATATATATGCAAAGAAGGTGTAGCGTGAAATGTGTAAAAGATGTGACGTATGTATGCAAGCTATAGAAATAAACTGTGAGTAGAATAAAAGCTCTAATGATGGAGTGTCTCTAAACAAAGGATCTCTAAAAGCGCTAGGGATAAAATAGAATATTAAAAACATTAAAATAGAAGGTCTGCGAATTCAGTACATTTCTTCTCGGGAATTGAGTGTGGGCTTGTACTTTCTAATGTAAAATGCTTCATAGAGGCGTAAATTAGCGGGGTCGTTTTCGCTCATGATTATCTTGACCTCAATGCCTTTGTAGTCTTCGTTCTGGCAGGAATGGATGTGTTTTTTAACAGAGGAGTTTGCGTTATTGATATGTTCTCTCACGCGATCATGGATGAAGCGTGTGGTGCTACCAATGTATTGTTGACCGCAGCTGTTACACGTGAGCTGGTATACAGCATTTCTTCGTAGACATAATCCGGTGTTAGAGATAGGGCATTTGTCTCTTGTGCACTTGCGTTCCGTGGGGGTGTGGGATAGGGCTTGTCTGAGAGTGTGGGATTTGTGGGCAATGCGTACTGGAATGTTTTCTTTTCTGAAAATGTTAGTGATCCTGTGATTGAGTCGTTCAGAAATGTATGGGATCTTAAGATATGACCATTCTGTGCTGCTAGGTTGGGGGTCTCGTTGAGGATTTTGTGGGCGTTTTGTCTGCTCTATTCTGTCCTCTGGATAACCGTTGAGGCGAAGGATGTCATCGAATGTGTTTAGGTGTTGTTTGGCAGATGTATTTGAGGAGCATCTGTCCTTGATGCGTTTTCGCTCGTTGCGAATGAAGTTGAGTTTGGATTTGATTGGCATAGCTGACTGATGGTGGACGAATAGTGGTTTCTTGGCTGGTTTCTTGTAGAATTCAAAAGAGCTGATGCCATCTTTGGATATGGTGACTTTGAAATCGAGTAAAGACAATGACAAGCCATTCGACGTTGTTTTTGGTTTTTCAATTTCGAATTTCAAATTAGGGTGTACATTGTTTATTACGTCGTGGAAGTGGTCAGCTGTTTCTTCATTATTTGTTTGGAGACCACCATATCCAAAGATGGCATCAGCTCTTTTGAATTCTACAAGAAACCAGCCAAGAAACCACTATTCGTCCACCATCAGTCAGCTATGCCAATCAAATCCAAACTCAACTTCATTCGCAACGAGCGAAAACGCATCAAGGACAGATGCTCCTCAAATACATCTGCCAAACAACACCTAAACACATTCGATGACATCCTTCGCCTCAACGGTTATCCAGAGGACAGAATAGAGCAGACAAAACGCCCACAAAATCCTCAACGAGACCCCCAACCTAGCAGCACAGAATGGTCATATCTTAAGATCCCATACATTTCTGAACGACTCAATCACAGGATCACTAACATTTTCAGAAAAGAAAACATTCCAGTACGCATTGCCCACAAATCCCACACTCTCAGACAAGCCCTATCCCACACCCCCACGGAACGCAAGTGCACAAGAGACAAATGCCCTATCTCTAACACCGGATTATGTCTACGAAGAAATGCTGTATACCAGCTCACGTGTAACAGCTGCGGTCAACAATACATTGGTAGCACCACACGCTTCATCCATGATCGCGTGAGAGAACATATCAATAACGCAAACTCCTCTGTTAAAAAACACATCCATTCCTGCCAGAACGAAGACTACAAAGGCATTGAGGTCAAGATAATCATGAGCGAAAACGACCCCGCTAATTTACGCCTCTATGAAGCATTTTACATTAGAAAGTACAAGCCCACACTCAATTCCCGAGAAGAATGTACTGAATTCGCAGACCTTCTATTTTAATGTTTTTAATATTCTATTTTATCCCTAGCGCTTTTAGAGATCCTTTGTTTAGAGACACTCCATCATTAGAGCTTTTATTCTACTCACAGTTTATTTCTATAGCTTGCATACATACGTCACATCTTTTACACATTTCACGCTACACCTTCTTTGCATATATATAGCACGCGCGGAATATTTTCTCATCCCTGATGATGCCGTTGATCGGCGAAAGCTTGGATTTTAGTTTTTACTTTTAAACAGCAGTTTTAGGCCTCAATCGAACATTCTATACATAGATTTTAATCATGCTGCTGAAGGACAACATGAACAGACTATATAAGTACACTACTAAATTATCATGTTATTAAGTTCTTCTATAAAGTTTGGGTTCATGAGTAAGTTATAATAAAACCTATTCATAGGCAAGCAAAGCAAGCTGCAAGGGGTCACTCCGCTCACTGATCACCAGTTAATGAATTCCAGTATATACATTAATAAATTAGTGAATTAACATAAATAAATTCCAAAATAAATTGCACTTAAGACCCAAATGGCAAGGATTGACAAGCGATAATATACTATGAATAGAATAACAATTTAGTCTGCCCGAACTGTAGCACCAACCTGAAGCAATGACTTTCACGTATGTTATCGTATGTTATACCATGAAAACTTAACTACAACCAGTGGTTGGAAAGCTGACTCACCTGCCGAGACCATACATCAACACCAAAGATACTTGAAGTAAAGAATATGAACATTCCAGCAAACTGAAGTTCAGTTACATCAATTCTGCAAAGATAAAGTGGAGCTATGTAAATTGTGGTACACGTACAGTGTATGCCAGCAGGGAAATCCCTTACTACATCTAATAAATTATTTTGGCAACAAAGACCTTGATGTTTTTAGCATCATACATTGTAGGGATATTCACAGTCTCCACATCAATTGACAGAACCATATCTATAGTGTACAGTAATTCTGTCATATTCACATGTTAAGTTAGAATAGAGAGTCCCTCCTATTTCAGTGCTAGCCACTCATCTTTGCTGACCACCAGAAATAATGTATATGGACTGTGTCTGACACAATACTGCATAACTGTCGACTGCACAGTGCACACTACATAATTCACATTGGTAAAAAGTACAGTATATACAGTGTAGGTTGCATGAAGTACTGTTTTCCTGAAAATGAGGGATGCTGTCACTTGTTTGGAGAAACAAGTGAAAATTGACAACAGTTGGCCCAAACATTTTCAAAATGTAAGAGTTTAGTCCAACTCACTCAAATTTACATGTAATGTACTGTGCTTTAATCATCCTCTTACGAGAAACTGTTTTCTTACCATCAAGCATTTGGTACCACACATAAAAAAAATGGATGTTATATTTTTGACTCACAAACAGTCATAAGAAAGAAAACACATACCTGATGCAGTAAAAGTAAAGTTCATTAAAAGGAAGAAAACACACAGGATAATCTATTGCTTTACTTTTTCTCACAACAAGTAAAATGCTTACAGCAAAAATCGAGGAACAAGGGTCAGGTAGATGTCTATTCTTATTAACAGCCATTTCTAAGCGAAACTGATAGAAATTGATTATTTCAACTTGCCCTGCAAAATTGAGATTTTGCATGATCATTAAAAAAAAATTGCCCCTGAAAGGTGTACTCTGGCTGTGATTTTTTCAAACATCCAAGTTTCTAACGAATCTGGATCTTGCTAATGAGGTACTGTACTACACCACCAAATGTATACTTACTTTCCAAATTTTATAGTTCCTGAAACATATGCTTGCCAGTGTGCACAATAAAAAATGAAAGAGGCCATGAAACACATGAAGAACATCCAAGCTGGCTCCATACCAAGCTGCACTGCAACACTGATGGCTAAAATCATTATGACCATAGATACAGAGTCACAACCATGGTCAACTAGTTCTCCCAGTGGTGATGCACTATTTGTACGCCGCGCTTGTTTACCATCAACAGCGTCGAGTGACTGGTACACAAACAAACCAACAGCACTGAGAACAAACGCCCAACATGGTGCCTGTGAATATTGACACATGTTCTATAATTTCATTAAATGAGGTTGAATACTTTAGTTCCATTCACAACTAAACATGAACAAAGAATGCGTTTAGGATTGCGCAAAAAACCATAGACAAAACCTGACATAAATAATCAAACTGTTGTAGGTGCCATGGCCACATGCCAGGTAGATGTTTATGGTGATAAGGGCCAAGTGCTTCATAGCCAGTTGGTTACATGTATCACAGAGTTCCAACAGAAGAGCTGACCTCTTGAGGCCTATTTGGTCATTGTTTACAAAGTAATCTTGTAGCATGTCGCTCAGCACAGCAACATCTACAAGGACATGTAGGCTGCAATGTTCACGACAACTGTAAATTAGGCATAACTTTAGTCAAGGGCCTGTCTTTGAGAGGACAAAAATTATTTGTACTAAAACTAGCTAGCTGATACAAGGTTCTTATTAAGAGCCTGTAACTGGTTATTTTTTACCAGCTACAGTACTCAAGCAAATGTTACTCGCTTTTTTCCTAATGCCGAATACCGAAACTATCCTGTACAAAATCCACACCATCAGTGCAGTTTGAAAACTGTCCACTGTTTGAGGCATGTTCTTTTTGGGTTTTTATGTTATTGCCTTCACAATAAATAGCCTGCTAAAGAAATTGTGCTTTTTAAAGCAATTCGACCTTGGAAACAATGAGGAGGTCGATCCCCACCATGTTTGCTTTTCACTCCTCATGTGTCCAGTCCAAATTCCTATCATTCCTTGAGACACAACATTTTACTAATTTTTAGGTTCTCTTTCTAGCAGTGTCGATAGATTTTTGCTACCTGGTCAAAATTAAAAGTTAAAAAAAAAACGTGGACAGGTCTATTAAGCTTATTAATTCTAAGTTTAAACTACCCTGTAATAAGAAAAGCTTTAATATATTATACAACATGGTTTGCTGCTGCAAAATTTGCTGATGGCAACTTTTACAGTTTACTAGATTAAATAGATTTCAAGACATATTTTTTACATTGCACGATTGATTCTAATGTATTATAGTTATAATTAAGCGGATAACCTCATGAATTAAAATACAAGACAGTCATTGTAAATAGAGCTTTAATCCGGTTCGTCGACAAGGAAAATCACATGCACCGGCCGGTGTCGCCGATTTTAAATTAGAGTCTTAACAACTAGCGAAGAATATTATTTTTGATTATGCGAAATTGTGTTCAACATTAAGAAACAAAGAGAAACATGCATTATTCACTGCAAATTGAATGCATCAAAAAAATTACGAAGAACGAAACTCATGTTTGTCACCTGTTTTAGCATCAAAACTCACCTCTCCTTTGGCTTGTGGACAGTACCAGATTAAAATGAGCGATGTAACAACATTTATGACCAGTCCGGAGACCGTAAGAGCATTTGGTGCTAGCCAAAGCGGCAATTGTTGAACCAGCCATCGCCAATAAACTTGGAGGAAAGGATCCAAAATTGAAACGCACTCAGCGCTGTATTTATGCTCTGATAGACGCTTCAGTTGCCTGTCATTCAAAACATTAATCATTGCCGATAATTTTTGTCCTGCGGCAGCTGCTTCTGTACCGAATTTTAAGCCAAAGGGAGGATACCGCGAAAATATAAAGTTTAACTTTCAGTGATACAGCATGTAAATGAATTGCTACACTTCGCTGGTTTTCATTCTTCGAACCACAAAAGCCTGGTTACTAACTCATCGGCGCGGCCGCTTGTACAACCCACATGGGAACACCGGAAGTTTATCTACGTTTCCGGTTAAAATGTATGTATGTGTTTTTTCTTTTCTATTTTTCTCTTTCCTTTTCAATCGATAGAACAAACTAACATGGAAAAGAAAGCACGCCTTATGCCTTCCAAATCTCCTGCTATGTTTAAAGTCTTTCTCTGCCAAAATTTTTTTCCCGTTTCTGGTTGAATGCCCTACAGCTACAAACGCTAGTTCCATATTTTTACAGCTGAGTCCCTTACACTCTTTTTTCTTTTTTTATAAGAATATATTTTATAAGAATATCGAGGCTGAAATTTGCGAGATTTTAAGAATATTTTAAGAATAAATCTGAGGCTGAAATTGTGAAAAGAATATAATTTCGTGCGTTGAAAATCTGTAAATACCATATAATGATATGTTTTTACTTAACTTTTTACTTTAACTAGCTAGCAATAGCCAAATGTTCAATGATGAGTGGTACATGTAATGTATTTGTGCAGTACAACATAGCAAACACTTAACTTGTAATGGGATACCCCAATACGTCCTTAATCGGAAATGTGATAAACTATAATTAAGAATATTACAAGAATATTTTCAGCCTAAAATCGACAAAAAAAATAGGAATATTCAGCCATGGCCGGAAAAACAATATTCTTATAAAAAAAGTGTAATTTCCAAGTTTTTTTTCTCTTCAAAGATGATATCACAACCAACTAAATAATAATAATAATAATAATAATAATAATAATCTTTATTCAAATTGTCATAATTTGTAAGAGCTATCGAAGTAAACAACATATTTACAGATTGAAGAATAAGAAATAGAGTCAAATTTTCTCACAACTTGAATCTCTCGTAATTATAATCCGTATAAATATTTTAAAAGTATTGCTAAAAACTTCATTAAAAAAAATATAATAATAATAATAATAATAATAATAATAATAATAATAAAACACTTCTTAAAGCTTCAAAGAGTAGGTTAGCAAACTGGATGTTTCAAGCACGTTCCTGAAACGAGTTCCTGTTTGCAAGCTAACAGATTTTTGTTATGCAAAGTAGCACGATGACCCATTAACCTATTAGCTAAACGTTCTCTTGTCGTCATTAATCTCAGTCTGCTATACCGCCCAGACAGAATTCCAACTTGCAGAATTTCTAGCCTCTGAAATAAGAAGACCCCTGCAAGAGTGGAGATAACTCAGGCCTAAAGAATCGACTTTTTCGGTGAGTTATCTACGACCAAGCTAGAATAAGTGAGGCTAATTTCGGTTTTGACAACGGGAAGTTTAACGAAACCGCGGCGTTTGTTAGAACTGCAACTATGTTTTCTCTGAGGACTGCAATATCGTGTGATTCTGCGCAAGAAAAACAAAAGACGAGCGATTATGAATCCAATACGTTAGCGAAATGCGATATTTGCGATAAACATGACGTTATTCTGAACACAGGAGAAAGTATAATCCATGATCATAGCTCCCTAATTTATTCCCTCAATTCAATATCAGTCTTCCTTCAAAGATTATAAACAGACGCACGCTCTCGGTTGTATGCTGAAATAGATCCCACTACGAGGGATCTCGAGTTAAAATCCTCGACAGAAGCTTCTCTATTTCGAAAAGCGCGAAGATAAATGATAGTAAACAAACAAATCCACAAGAGGGTAAAGCTAATGTCATTTGCAAATTACGTACAATGTCAAACGTGAGGAGTACACCGATCATCATATAACCGCATAGAAGCTTTAATCGGCGCTGTCGGGAATGAAGCGGGTGGTTGCTTTCTCCGCAGTTAGTTCTATCCTCGTTTTAAGCCTGTCGGGAAATGAAACGCACAGATGTTGTCACCTGATAAAAGATGCATATTGGTTCCTGGTGCCAATTATTTCTTTACCGCAGAATGGAGTTAAAAGAGTTTTGCAAATTTTGATCTTGACTATCGGCCAAATAATCATTACTACAAATTATCAGAAGCCCGGTTCAGTTTAATGAAAGTTTTACACAAGTGATGCCGATATATAGTAACGATTTTGTAATCATTCACCCGTTTATTTACAGGCCCAAAAATCATTGTTTATACATGACACTGACGAGCGTCTGCGTGGCAATGAATATTTAGAATCATAAGAAAGCAAAAGGACGGTTTGGTCGAATTATCATCGTTCAGATATGTTTGAAGACGACAATAAGATCTTTGTTAGATCAATTTTAATTTTTATCTATCACGTCGAGGACACGTCAGCTTAGCTTGCTGGCTTACGGTAATCCGCGAAACGAAACGAAACGAAACAATTGGTAATCGACGAAACAAAAATAAAGCAAATATTTGACCTCCCTTCGAACACTGTCCTCCCTAGATGCCTTAAAAGCTTGTTTTACAAAATACCAATAGCCGGGTCGATTGGTAATCGACGAAACAAGGCTCGCAAACTATTTTTATAAGCGCCCTGCCTTCGAAAATTATCTTGTTCGATAAAGCAAATACTGGCCTACAGATGAGTGGAGAAATTTGCCCTCCCTTAGCTTACGGTAATCCGCGAAACGAAACGAAACAATTGGTAATCGACGAAACAAAAATAAAGCAAATATTTGACCTCCCTTCGAACACTGTCCTCCCTAGATGCCTTATAAGCTTGTTTCGCAAAATACCAATAGCGGTCGATTGGTCATCGACGAAACAAGGATCGCAAACGCAGAGTTAAAGTGCTTTCTATAAAACCAGGAACACAGAACATCCCGGAAAATAAAAAAAATGTAATAATCTTTATTAATAATCTTAAGTAGCCTAAAATCGAAAATGGTATCATCGAAGGTATTTCTTGACGCGGAAGATAATCGCACTCTAATATTACTCGTTTATTTTCGTTTTTTGGCAATTTACTATTTTTTTTAGTTAGGGAAATTGTTTTTATACAGGGTTAACCTCACGATTTCCCTATTCAGGATGTTTTTGTATTTGTGTTGCATTAAGAAAACCCTTCTCACCGGGCGTTTTACTTCAACGAGACAGTTTATATAGCGTTTGGGACGAAATAAACAAAACACTGCTGTAGAAAGTGCCAGAAATGTTGTCTACCAGCAGATATGTATGAAAGCTTATGCGCGTTTATTAAAACCTGCAAAAATTTTGTGAATATTTACCGGTCGCTTAGTCCAGTTGATAACTTATCAACAGCGAGCAATTTATATTTTGCGACTCTTGTCCTGTCTTGTTCTGGTGCATGATTTTTTCTATTACTTTTTATTCTTACGTGAGAGAATGCGTGACACTTCCGTTGCCGGTCACTTGTATCAGATTTGGCGGGAATCTTGTAGTTATTCTGTCAACATGACGTTCAAGCTGCCATCGTTTGGTTTGCTTGAGCGTCCTTCCACTGTTCAGCAAGGTTCAGTTTTCGACGGAATCCCTCGGTTTTCGGGGGATGAACTTTTCGATAAGGAAGAGATTGGCCGGGGTGGCTTTGGGTTTGTTTTCAGCGCCAAACGACGTGATGGCAGCTCGATTGTAACTTGTGAAGAGGCTTATTCGACAGCATGACCATGAGAAGGGTTTGTTCTTGAAAGAGGCACGAATCCTTAATTCTCTGCGTTACAAGCATATTGTCGAATTCAAAGCCATCTGCGAAACTCCTCTAGCGATGATACTAGAGTACGTATATTTTGATTTCACGCCGTTCGGTCTTGAAGGTCGTGTAATCCTCTTGTCACTGGAAACCCCCCCCCCCCTTCCCACCCCGGGGAGACGTGGGGCATTAGACAGCTGAACGAAAAATAGGAAGAAAAAGCCCCACCTTAAAGGGGAGCATCTTAAGTCTAAGCCCCTACTAGAAAGTTTGGATTTTTCAAAGACTGGTTAACATTTAATAGCGAAATATGCAAAGTCCTACTTTGCTGACATACCTTTGAAACACTGTCACAATTCATGCTGCCTATCCATCAGCTAGGTCAGTGTTAAAAAGGGGGATTAGATAAGCCTGCGCGACTCCCACTCGCGTGTTTTTAGCCTTGAAGCTATATTTTTGCTCTAATGAGTATGTCTTTCAGGGAACGCCCTCTCTAGTGGCGGTTCCTTAAATATTTTCTCTGAGCGTCGGTTGTTTCTCAATAAAATGCCATTTGCTCATGACGATTTCTTTTAAGTTTGTCACTGATGGGTGATATTGTGTTACAAACGGCAAGATTTGTTTTTTTTTCTTTCTCTTTTTGTCGGAGGGCTTGTTTCTTGTTTTCAATCTTTACTTCTGAGAGGTTTCTTTGTATAAAGGCTTTAGGGTAACCTCTATCAACAAGGTGTGTTTTGAAATGTTCTACTTTCTCATCAAATATTGTTTTAAGGCGCTGTTACACTGCAATGTTTCGTCAACTTGTGTCGCAACGCCTTTGCGAGACAAGTTGCACGAAACATTGTATCAAGTGTAACATTCCCTACAACGGCCAAAATCGTTGCGAGACAAGTTGCACGAATTGTTGCAGAAAGTAGAACTCGATTCTACTTTCTGCAACGGTTCGTGCAACTTGTGTCGCAACGATTTCGGCTGTTGCAGGGTATGTTACACTTGGTACAATGTTTCATGCAACTTGCACAAGTTGCACGAAACATTGCACAGTGTGACAGCGCCTTTAGAGGAGTTTGTCCTCAGAAGTCTTAAAGCCTCTCGTTTCACAAATCCACTCCTGACACCTAGTGGGTGACAGGATGAGAAATGTTTATATTGAAATGTCTCAGTAGGCTTGAAATGGATTCACACATCAAGAACTGGTGCTGTTTCGAATCGTGTGCCTTTGTATATGATAGTGTCCAAGAAAGTTATTTCAGTTTCTGAAACTTCAGCCATGAATTTAATTATTGGGTGGTGTTTGTTTGCTTTCTCAATGATCTGTGTTGTATCTCCTCTGTTTGTGTTCCAGAGGGAGAAAATGTCGTCTATGCAGCGTTTCCAAACGAGTGGTTTAATCACGCTTTGGCTCTAGTGTAAACTTTATGAATCCTGTGTATTATAAAGTATCTATCTATCTATCTATCTATCTATCTATCTATCTATCTATCTATCTATCTATCTATCTATCTATCTATCTATCATTTCTATTTCGACTTTTGCCATGAAGATATTGGCGAAGACAACAGCCGTTTTCGTCCCCAGAGCAGTTCCATGTGTTTGGAGATTCTGTATGAAGGACAACACAAACGCATCAAAATGGCAAAGAAAGTCGTTTAACTCACCTTCAGAACCCGCCCTTTCGAACTATCGACAATGTGCTTCGGACTGGAGTCCAGTTCCCGTCTAAAATATAAATTGTCTAAAGTGAACTATGCCCCCACCCCCTGGGGGCTGGTAAGTCGTCTAAGCACTTACAAATCCCCATGTACGCCCCACGTCTCCCCGGGGTGGGGGGGGGGGGGGGGTTATAATGACAAGTGCATAAGTTCACTGCAAGAATACCTGGATTACATAAGTGCGAAGGAAGAATTACTGTCATTGTTTGCCTGATACATCTCTTGGCTTACAGTATCTCCACGAGAGAAATATTGTGTACAGAGACTTGAAGCCAGGAAATGTGCTCATTTCTAACCAGAATTACTGCCATTACAAGAATGTGGGTGAAATTCGAGAAGCTTGGGAGAAGGAAGCTGTCGTTTGCAAACTGGTGGACTTTGGAGAAAGTCGAGCGTCCCTGCAGCAGACTGTGACATTGTGTCACTCGAGAACCACTAACGTCGACCGGGGAACCATTGTCTACATGGCTCCGAGGTTAATCGCTTGCACCGGCTAACCAATGTCCCTAGAGAAGTTGAAGGCCTGTGACGTTTGAGCGCTGGGAATGATTATCTTCCTGCTGTTGAATCCTGATCTAGAGTTCCCCTACCAGCAGGAGCTTGACCAGGTACCGCAAAAGAACTTCGACAGCTTAAGAAATGAGTTGGCGAGCAGATTAAATCAACGTATCTTACCTACTTGGTCTTCCCAATACAGCAAGTTTCAAGCAGCGATCTGGTGGAAAATGGAAGCAATTTTGAGCCAATGTACTCATTTTTGTCCTAAGAGCAGGCCTAGAGTTTGCGAAATAGTCAGGCTATTTCAGGTTTCTAAGATCAAACCACCATGTCGTGACATACCACTCTCCACGAGCCAAAGTACCGCAATAGAGCGCCATGACAAGCTTGTCGCAGTTGGTGCCACTCCCCTCGATCAAGATATTCCAGACGATGCTACCAACAGCTGTGCCTTTCAACCCCGTTCGAGATGTAACAAGGCTATACGATGTATCAGAGGCTTATGCTATTCCGCGTAAAGCGAAGATTTTATCCAGAGAGCTTGATTTTCGTGAAGAGCTCATAACTTCTCACGGAGTATTCTCCAAGGATGGACGGGATGCACTCCTCACAGCCGTTAATGCCTTATCCACTGCCTGCTCGGTGAGCAACCTTGCAATTTACAGCTGCGGCCGCTACATATTTGTCATCGGTTGCCATGACAACCAGTATTTTCTCGTGAACACACATCCCATATCGAAAGATCTGGGGGTGTTGGTACCGGTCCTCTCAAAGTATACCCCGCCCACGATTCACACTCGGCAAGAAATCTCTGCTCTTGGATATGGAAAAGGTTACAGTTAGGCGGTGTTCAGGATAAGTCCCCGCAGTCTTTTTTGGTTTTTCAGGAATCACACAGGTAAGTGTTATTATGAATGAACGAATGAATGAATGAACGGACGGACTGACGGACGAATGAAATCTTTATTGAAAAATCAGACTCAGTAGACGTGAGTCTTTAAAATTGAAATCATGACTAAAAGTAGGATGGCTAACGTAGTATATTATTCATACAACTTATTCTCTTATAAAAGGGTAGTGTTACGTCAATGTGCAAATGAATACTAAGCCTATGTCATGGCATTTTTACAGACCGATCTATTTTTAGACTATCTTTTCCCGCGAGTAAGGACAACGAGGACAACAACAGCTTAATGAGCGAGAATGAAGGCTCTGCACCTGCAGATACTTGTGGCACGTGCAGCGACTTGTGATTGGTCATCGGGACTCCTACGGGAGCCAGATAGTGGAGAGAAATTCAATCTAAAAATAAATGCGTTTGTGAAAACGCCGTGACAAGAATAAAGGGCAGTTGTACGCTGTTAGTGATGTGCTCCTGTAAGAACCCATTAGGAAGTGACCTTACAATTATTAATCCGGCTTTCAGAAAACGTGTGGGTTGTTGGGGTTTCCGCTTAAGCCTCGTGTTTTCCTTAAGTTGACCGATGCAGAAAGACTGGTCTATATTATGCATCATCCTTCAAACTTAAACGGGAAAGGGTTGTAATATACCCTCCAAGCAGCAACTTTTACAAGGTTCTGTTGAATTCAGATCATTTTTTTTAGTTTTCCTTTGTTTTTTTTTGCGTGTCTATGTGTTAGTGGTTTTATTTAAGTCTTTCTGTACATTACTCCACGCTCGATGAGGCGTTTTGACGTTGTGGTCATGATACAATTTGGTATGCTCTCAGACTGTGAGTGGTAAATGAATATTAGAGTTGACAGTGTGAAAAATATATCATTTCGTAAGAAAACAAAAACAGAAAACGGAAACTAAAGGTAATAGAAAACGGAAGAAAAGGTATTCTTCTCACACGGCAGTAAATATCTCTTCGGATTTTTCATTTCAGGCCGCACTTCAGTAGAACCGTTGAAGGAGGAGTTGTTCACCCTACAAGCTCTCCGGACTCCAGACAGCATGGCCTCGCCAGTTCGGAGTGTCATGTCCCAAACGAGGTTGGTGAGGAAAGAGAGGACACTGGTGTTTCCCAGGAGAGAGAAAATCAAATCAATGATTGTTCCGTGAACGATCATTCAGTTGACATTTCCAAAGAGAGGAAAGAATCCACTTGTTGGGGAGACAGCGACGGTGATAGCTTCTCTGAAGAAGTTGAAGAAAAAGAAGAAGACAGTGTCAGCGAAGTGGATATGGCCGAAGAGATTGAAGATGAAATTGGTTCTGAAGAGGGAGATTTGAGAGATTCTTTGGGGGAAAATATACCAGCCATTACTAACAAAGGGAGAAGTGAGAGTGGAAATCTAAAACAAGGTGAAAGGCGTGGCTTTCCTGGTGACGCACGCTCTCAGCAAATTGAGAACGACACCGAAGTGGCCATTTCTATTTCCTCAGACGAAAATGATGCATCGCCGTTAAAAAGCAAGACAATTAAGTTGAGAAAGGTATTTGTGTCCATGATTTAGTTTATAGCGAACTTAAGATCGGAAAATGAGTTCTCTATAGTGTTCTCTACTGGTCAACCAATGGAAGGAACGAGAGCTCCTTGAACGCAGCTGTTGCACAAATCGCAAGTCATACTCAATCTGATCTGAAGGTCGCGAGAGACCGTTCGCATTCGTCTGTATGTAGTGTCCGTCTAAAACATTTATTCTCCGATAATTGAAGCCATTTCAGTGTAAAGATAGGTTTGGGGAAAATTGAAATTCTGTAGCAAGAAGCACAGCACGAGACGGTTCGCTAAAGGTTATATAATAATATCGTTCAAGATATTAGACTAATGATCATCGCAGTTAAGTTAAGGAGTTGCGAACTTAACTGCGATGATCATATATGTCTTGAAATCTCTTTTCCGCATCTAAACTGAGGCGCCAGGGACAACTTTCTCCGCGACTACTGTGAGCGACACTGTTGTCATTGTGTTCGTCTCAACAGTGTCTTCTGCATTATGGCTACCTGCTGGCTGGTCCAGTCTTCTGGGGTCTACTACACTAGATTGATTCAAGGATAGTGTGATTGCTAAACAAAATGGCGCCCTTTTTAAAAATTAAGCTTAACTCGTCTCGCGTGTTTTGTTGTCCTGAGCGCTCTTATAGTAGAGTGTTAATGAATAGTGTGAAAGTTTCGACTTTACCTCGATGACGCTCATTTACGTAACACATGCTAATGGTTTCAAAAAATGTTAAGGTGCGGAAGAAATTCTATGTGAAATCTTGAGGTGATGCTATCTCTATGTGTTTAGAAACTGTAAACCAAGTCGCGGAAGAGGACGCGTGTAGAGGCTTCCCTGTCAGATGATGATGGCCCCGTTCAAATAGGTTTCTTTGGCCTTTTCTTTTTGATATCTCCAGATCTTTTGTTGGGCTTATTAAGGAGGGAAGCACTTTGTTCGACTTTCGACCGCCGTTTTCATTCAATTTAACACCGACCCCATACAATAAGCGCCCAGTCTAACAAGCGCCCCCGTCCCATTAGGTCTCCGTTTTTAATCCTTTAGGGTCCATGTTATGGTAACAAAAAAAGTTAGAGTCTCGGGCGGTAAATCGAATGGTAACGGTACTAAATAGCCTCAAATTTAGCGTGTCAGTCGGTCACTCTTCAAGAGAATTAATTTTGTTATAATTTTGTATCTCTTAACAGAAGGTGGGTGTCCAGTTTTCTTCCGAAGCCCGAGAGGTTTAAATTTAAAGAGGCTCTTGGAAATCTGCGTTTCTGGCGATGTTCCTCAAAATAAAGTCTGTATCAAAGTCCCGAGAGGTGTACGATCAACTGCAACATTCATAATCGATTTGGAGAAAGTGGATCATCGGGACATTTCAGCAGACGATAATGGCATCTACGGGAAACATTCTTCTCCCTCGGAAAGGGTAAAGTTAAAACTCACTGATGAAGGTACATTTGAGGATTTTACCGTCTTGAACAGAAGGAAAGCTGAATCCGGAAAAGATCAGGACGAAGGCGAGCTGTTTACAGTTAGAAGGCATTATAGCTGGCACAAGTCCACTAATGACTTCTGTCGAATTGCTAGCAAAGTAGAGCACGCTGGAAGCTTTCTCCGTTACGCCATTGTGCAGTACAAGGTGGGGGACAAATGTCACCATTTAAGCCTTTTGCCCCATGGAAATGACAAGAGAGAAGACAAGGAACCATACTTGCGAACAAAACCCTCTGTTATGGACAAAATAAGGAGCAAAGGAAAGAATGAATCAGCTAAAAGAGTCATTGGGCATCTGCAGGGTTCTGACGGTGTCAGTGCAGTGGAATCCCCTCGAGAGATCCCGAGAGATCGCCAACAGGTGTATAACGCTCTCAAAAAAGTTCCTGGCCGAATTAAAAGTCGCAATACTGGTCCACCTAAAACGCCGGAATTTTCTCGCTTAATGATAAAATTGCAAACAGGCAATTTTCTGAAAGATGTCTCCTTCACCGTAAAAGCCCGCAAAGGAAATGATGTCACTTGCACATTTGCAGTACATTTGTTGCCACCGAAACCCAGCTGCATTGGATCAAAACATACTGTAGCGGTGAAAAACCGAAGACACCCATGGGAATGGACATGACTTACAAAGTCGGCCCCTTCTACCTGACGCTTCTGACCATCGCACATCCCATGTTTGTTTTCCGGAATAACACATCCAAACATCCCACCATTCTTGTTGGAATGATGACAAGCTGTACGAGGGATGTGCACGATTACCAATACCTCGCATCGAATCTCAAGAAGCATGGGATCAAAACCCTGGCGTATGGAACTGACGGTGAATTAGCAATGGCAAAAGGATTTGAGAACGTATTTTCAATAGATGGTGTGCCACCCAGCAGTGCAAGCATCCATTTGCGATGTTTTGAACATTTAAAGTGGGATATCATGGCTGAGCTAAAAAACTAGAACAGCCTAAAGAAGAGCAACGTTACATAGTCAGAAGAATACTGGGTGGAGAATTCCAAGGAAAAAGAGTTAAAGGGTTGGTTGATGTGGAGGATGGAGAGTTTGACAAGGAATGGGAGAACATACAGAAAGAGCTACCCCCTGCATTTTCTGAGTGGATGATGTCGACGAAAGGGAGAATAAGATCGCACGTGGAAACCATTCGCAAGTGCATGCTAAAATCCGTGAGAATCCATGCTGGCCTTGGCAATCCTCCGAACAAGTTCGACAATCAAAGAAGTGAAGCTATCAACAATGTGGTGAAAGAAGAAGGCATGCGGAAAGGAACAGACCAAATCCACATCCATGAGCTTATAGAAGAGAGAGTGGTTGAAGATCAAAGAGATGAGCTGATAAAGGCTATTGGTTGCATGGGCGAATACCGTTTAGCTGAGGAGTTCAAGGAAAAGGCAGTTTCTCCGTCAAAGTGGTCCCAGATGACAACCGAGCAACGGAAAGAGTACACCAAGAAAGTGCTCCACATGAAGCCAGAGAACCTGGGTCGTAGGGTACAGTTTGGTGGTGAAGCTAACTGCATGTCCGTTCCTCTCAACGAATGTGACTTGGAAGATCTTCCGAGTGCTGTTGTTAAAGATGTCTGGGCCCAAGCAAATATCATTCTGGAAAAGCACAACGTCATTCAACTGGAAAACTCCACTTTCTGTGTTACTGAATTCGACGAAAGTTACACTGTCAAGCAGTCGGCCCCGACGATATATCGCTGCCGCTGTAAGCGTTTTCTGTCAACCGATGGTCTTTGTCAACACGTGGTATCTGTGGCCGAGAAAATGAAACAGTTGGCGGAATTTCTGACGTACTACAGAGAAAAGAAAAACAAGGCATCGAAAGTCATGTTCAAAAAAGTCCCTACCAATGCAGGCGAAAAACCAAAAGGAAAAAACAATGTTGAGGCAAGACCAATAACAGAAGAAGAGGACCCTCATAATTTGAGCCACCCAAAGGCCCCTCGTTACACGGAATACTACCACAATGACGAGCCCTTTTATGTCATCTTTCCAAAAAATCATCCTCAGGCCATTCAATGTATCTCATGCAACATTGCCTTTCCTCGCAGAATGCCCATGGCTCCATACGACCTTGCCCTCGCACACAAGAAATGGTGGGAGTACCCAGTAAAAGACGTCAAGGGGAAAATTGTGGAAAAGAAGATTACTAAGACGAAATTCACCAATCGATTTTATTGTCTACGCCCGGAATGCGTCCTAAAACGTCATCCGTACTTCTGGAAAGGTCTGATTCAGATAAAAGATGAAGTTCAGATGGAACTCAAGGAAAACCACAATAAACTGCTTCTGGACACTTTCCAAGTCGACTTGTAGATGGACAGTTCACAAACTTTAGAGGATGTTAGTACGCACTTCTAAAGAAACCCTTAGGTGTGCCATACTCTTGATATGCTTTAGTTGATATTTACCTTCTACCAAGCGATTACCAATCGATCGCTATTGGTATTTAGCGAAACAAGGCATCTAGCGAGGACAGTTTTGGAAGGGAGGGTAAATGTCTCCAATAATCTGTAGGCCAGTATTTGCTTTATCGAACAAGATAATTTTCGAAGGCAGGGCGCTTTTCAAAATAGTTTGCGAGCCTTGTTTCGTCGATTACCAATCGATCGCTATTGGTATTTAGCGAAACAAGGCATCTAGCGAGGACAGTTTTCGAAGAGAGGGCAAATTTCTCCAGTCATCTGTAGGCCAGTATTTGCTTTATCGAACAAGATAATTTTCGAAGGCAGGGCGCTTTTCAAAATAGTTTGCGAGCCTTGTTTCGTCGATTACCAATCGACCGCTATTGGTATTTAACGAAACAAGGCATCTAGCGAGGACAGTTTTGGAAGGGAGGGCAAATTTCTCCAGTCATCTGTAGGCCAGTATTTGCTTTATCGAACAAGATAATTTTCAAAGGTAGGGCACTTTCAACACTTTTCAGAATAGTTTGCAAGCCTTGTTTCGTCGATTATCAATCGACCGCTATTGCTATTTAGCGAAACAAGGCATATAGCGAGGACAGTTTTGGAAGGGAGGGCAAATTTCTCCTGTCATCTGTAGGCCAGTATTCGCTTTATCGAACAAGATAATTTTAGAAGGCAAGGCGCCTTTGAAAATAGTTTGCGAGCCTTGTTTCGTCGATTACTAATCGACCACTATTGGTATTTAGCGAAATAAGGCATATAGCGAGGACAGTTTTCAAAGGGAGAGCAAATTTCTCCTGTCATCTGTAGGCCAGTATTTGCTATATCGAACAAGATAATTTTGGAAGGCAGGGCGCTTTTCAAAATAGTTTGCGAGCCTTGTTTCGTCGATTACCAATCGACCGCTATTGGTATTTAGCGAAACAAGGCATCTGGCGAGGGCAGTGTTCGAGGGGAGGTCAAATTACTCCAGTCATCTGTAGGCCAGTATTTGCTTTAACGAAGAAGATAATTTTGGAAGGCAGGGCGCTTATAAAAATAGTTTGCGAGCCTTGTTTCGTCGATTACCAATCGACCGCTATTGGTATTTAAGGAAAAAAGGCATCTAGCGAGGACAGTTTTGGAAGGGAGGGCAAATTTCTCCAGTCATCTGTAGGCCAGTATTTGCTTTATCGAACAAGATAATTTTCAAAGGTAGGGCACTTTCAACACTTTTCAGAATAGTTTGCGAGCCTTGTTGCGTCGATTATCAATCGACCGCTATTGCTATTTAGCGAAACAAGGCATATAGCGAGGACAGTTTTGGAAGGGAGGGCAAATTTCTCCTGTCATCTGTAGGCCAGTATTCGCTTTATCGAACAAGATAATTTTAGAAGGCAAGACGCCTTTGAAAATAGTTTGCGAGCCTTGTTTCGTCGATTACTAATCGACCACTATTGGCATTTAGCGAAATAAGGCATATAGCGAGGACAGTTTTCAAAGGGAGAGCAAATTTCTCCTGTCATCTGTAGGCCAATATTTGCTATATCGAACAAGATAATTTTGGAAGGCAGGGCGCTTTTCAAAATAGTTTGCGAGCCTTGTTTCGTCGATTATCAATCGACCGCTATTGCTATTTAGCGAAACAAGGCATATAGCGAGGACAGTTTTGGAAGGGAGGGCAAATTTCTCCTGTCATCTGTAGGCCAGTATTCGCTTTATCGAACAAGATAATTTTAGAAGGCAAGGCGCCTTTGAAAATAGTTTGCGAGCCTTGTTTCGTCGATTACTAATCGACCACTATTGGTATTTAGCGAAACAAGGCATCTAGCGAGGGCAGTGTTCGAGGGAGGTCAAATTACTCCAGTCATCTGTAGGCCAGTATTTGCTTTAACGAAGAAGATAATTTTGGAAGGCAGGGCGCTTATAAAAATAGTTTGCGAGCCTTGTTTCGTCGATTACCAATCGACCCGGCTATTGGTATTTAGCGAAACAAGGCATCTAGGGAGGACAGTGTTCGAAGGGAGGTGTCGAAGGCCTCGTGTCATCTATTTGCTTTATTTTTGTTTCGTCGATTACCAATTGTTTCGTTTCGTTTCGCGGATTACCGTAAGCCTAGCTTGCTTTGTAATGAAGGGCTACACGGTATGGATGTACCACTACTACAAGTAGTAATCGTTTTGGAAGGATAATTATGAGTTAATTATAATAACCGAAACCAGATTTTAGCCCCAGTTTTGGCTAGAAACTTGAAAGGGCGTTGAAACTCCAAAATATAAAAGATCGGTATTTGGAATTGAGTTTCAGCATTATAGGGGCTCCGCTTCGGCGAATTATTTACCACTCTACTGAATATACCGCCGACTGGTTAGCTCAGTGGCAGAGCACCGGACTACCGTGCGGGAGGTCGTGGGTCCAAACCCCGGCCGGACCAACACTCAGGGTATTTAAATAATTGAGGGGAAAGTGCTACCTTTGTAATTACATCTGCAAACGGTTAGACTTTCCAGTCTTCTCGGATAAGGACGATAAACCGTAGGTCCCGTCTCACAACACTTCCTTGTAATCTGTGGGACGTTAAAGAACCCACACACTGTTCGAAAAGAGTAGGAGACGTAGTTCCCAGAGTGGTGGTCTATCTCTATCTTTCATCTGTCTTTGGCATTCATGTGTGGGTTGGGGGGTGGGTGAGATCACATATGGACTGATAGCGGCTGCCAGAGGCGCCCTTTCAGGCTGACATCCGATCTCACCCTAGAGAAGAACTGTAAACCGCCATGAAACTATGTGATATGTGCGGTATATAAATCCATTACCATTACCATATACGTAAAACACAATAGCCACTGCCCTATGAAGTGCGATGTTTACTCTTGCCAATACGCATGCACACAGGGCGTTCTGCTTCACAGCTGCAGGTGACAGTCCATCAGCAGTCATCAATATTGTCATTGAACTGGACGTTCACAACTACCATTGTGATCGATCCATGTAATAAAATTGACCTCAGATCAATCCAAACTGACAACAACTTTAGGTGGTCTAGTTTAGCGAACTCACCCCTTTTCGGTTTTTTGAGGTGACCGCAGTAGATAATAACGTATTCGGCCGGGTTGTTCTTTTGACGATGAATGGCCCCATAGCCACTAACCTTTCTCCTATTGATGTGATGGAAGATAGGAAGCAAGGCCCTTCTCTAAATTCATTAATTAATTCATTCATTCCTGATTCATACATTCATTCATTATTCAATCAATCAATCAATCAATCAATCAATCAATCAATCAATCAATCAGTCAATCTATCTATCTGTAGATAGATAAGATAAGATAAGAACTTTATTTTATCACGCTAGCCTATTCAACAATGTAAAAAATACAATAGCTGGTTTCCAGTAGGGGCGTGAGCTAAGTATAAAAATTAAAAATATCCTAAATATACTAACAACCGTGATTAAAACTAAGTATAACAATTAAAATATACTAAATATAGTAACAACCATGATTAAAGCTATTCATTCAATTAAATATAACCCTAGGAAAAAGATTACTATATGACATTTGGCCTATAGGTTGAAATAAGCTTATCAAACGTAGCCAAAGTTTCACAATTACGTATTTCATTCGGTAAGGAATTTCAGACCCTAGCACCATTGTAGCTGAAACTTTTCTTTAAAAATTCAGTCTTTGGCAATGGAAGAGCCAACTTATTATCGGCGTTGCTTAGATGATAACTGTCGGCTGAGCACGAGTTCCTAAAGATATTCTAAAGCCTCGCTGGTGCCAAGTCATGGAGAATCTTAAACATTTGCCTAGCCTCAATATGAAATCTGCGTTCGCTTAGTAAACTCCAGCCAAGATGGCGTAGGGCTAATTCAGACTGTCCAGCCTCGTTTTTGTAACGCATGATCACCCTAGTGCATCTGCTATGGAGTTTCTGAAGCCTTTCGGCTAGTACACTTCCTAATGAATCCCAAACCTCACAACAATAATCAAAGTGAGGCATAATTAGAGCATTATAAACTGAAACAAGTACATCTCGACTTGCAAAATCTCCAAGCCGCTTTAGAACACTATTTCCTGTTGTGATGTTTTTAGTTATTTCTTCAATCAATCAATCAATCAATCAATCAATCAATCAATCAATCAATCAATCAATCAATCGATCGATCGATCGATCGATCGATCAATCAATCATTCATTCATTCATTCATTCACTCACTTTTTGTGGCCCTATAATTGCTCTGGGAGCATCCTTTCCAGGTCGTGCGTTTCATCGTGAGATGAACCATACAATATAATACACAGTAAGAGATACTGATTAGGCTTTAAGCTGCATTCATTATGTATACTACGGGGGGGGGGGGGGGGAGGGGAAGGGGAGGGGAAGGGGAAGGGGGAGGGGGAGGGCAGAGGATTTTTTTTAGACAGTGCAACGATTTTCAGATCCCCCAAATCACAACAGTTCTTTTACGAATCCCCCAACTTGATCAGAAGGAAAACATGCCTCCCCCCTCCAAACACACACAGACAGACTTTAATGTTCCGTTTAATACTAAATAAGCTAATATACAGAAATAACCAGAAAATACACAGACCAAAACGTTTGCACTTCTCTGTTATGCAAAGTGGAAGCAAGTGTCAAAGATGCAGAGAAACTTGATGGAGAGTTAAAACAAAGGAGAGAAAGGCTGTTACAGTCCAGCTTCGGGAATAAAATAAGGCTGTGAAGAAGAGCATCAATACCTCACAATCAAACTTGGGCAACTTCAAGAAAACATCCAGAGACTTTTGACTGTGGAGAATGATTTAAATAAATCACTTCTTCTGCTTTCAAGATCTAGAGTTCAACTAGATCAAACTTCTAAGGAAAATGAACGAAGAAAGAGAAGAAAAAAAAAAGAACAAAAGAAAAGTAAGAACAGAAAAAAAGAAAAGGCTACGTAACAGATGTACAGAAATATTGACCAAGTTGATTCCTGATAAATCAAAGTCATCACAGCTTTGTCAGCTGGTGATGAAAGAAGAAAACATTCCAGTTGAAATACAGATACAATCCCAGGAGCTGAAGTTAGAGGAACTGAATAAGCTCAAGCTCAAATTTCATCTTGAGGCATTGAAGGAGCTGAAATCGTTTAACATATTTTCTGGTGATGCTCTTGCCTCTGTTCACCTTGCCATCCACAGGTTTGTGGGAAAGCGTTCTGTACGCCATGCTGCTCCTGCTACTGATAAGGATGATGATGATGACCATGACCATGACCATAATTCTGGCATATATATTGTTGCATTTATATTAAAGAACAATGGTTTTCCTGTTTGAATTTCATTATATTATCAACACTTTCTTACATATATATGATACCTCCACAAAAATATTAGCATCCCCCCTTCATGTTCTGAAAAAACTTGACATCCTCCCTTTTCCAATTCCTAAATGTTGAGATCCCCCTCAAAATCCTCTGCCCCCCGCTCTCTAGTATATATAATGAATGCAGCCTTACGGCCGTTCAACTCTCTTATCTATATGACAGCCACTCTCAGCAACATGCCTTTCTCTCTCTGTCCGTGTTCTTTACGGCCTATTCCGGAATGGCCATGCAGCTGATACTGGGAATAGACGGTATTCTTGTTGTTTTTGGTACTTATTTATTTTCGGATTGAACGGTGTAGCGTTCCTTTCTTTCTGCTGCCTACAAGAGAACGGACAGAACACGGTTCACTCGGAATACACTGAGTTTATGTTGATAGGCTCAAGGCAAAAGTTGAGTACCTTTAATAGAACCCCGTTTCTTACTATCGATAGCAATTCTATAAAACAAGTTGAATTTACGAAATCTCTTGGAGTATATATCGATGAAAATTTAACTTGGAACGTACATATCGAAAAAATGTCTAAAAAAATTGCTTCTGGTATTGGAATCCTGGAGCGTAGCAGGTCTTTTGTTCCCTTTGAAACGCTGCTATGCATATATAATGCTTCAGTTCAACCTCATTTCGATTATTGTAGTGTCGTATGGGGGAACTGCAATAAATCTCTTGCCACTAAACTACAAAAACTACAAAATCGTGCTGCGCGTATTTTGACCTCTTCTTCCTAAGATGCCCATGCTGATGAACTCTTTTTAACACTTGGCTGGAAGAAACTTGATCTTCAACGAAAATTAAAAACAGCCATTAGGGTTTATAAATCACTTAACTCTTTTCCATCCAACGTCACACATATGTGACGATGAATACTGCTTCCCTTTTATGGTTTATTTATTGTTTAAATTTTGTCAGAACGTCATAATAATTGTGTGAATAGGACCAACTGTGTTTTAGCAATCATTAAAGCTAAAAATAACGACTACAATACCAGAATTCCGCTGCATATCACCGGTCGTTAAACAGCAAAGCCCAAAATGCTTGTTTTTTGGCCAGAGAATAACACCAAAATTTACATATTTTTGTGGCCAACTTTTTAATAATAAAAACTGCCCAAGTATCAAGATTCTACATTTACAGCAAACCTCAAGCTCTCTCCTTAGTATCTGCTATGGAACGTTTCTCTCACATTTTCTGCCTGCCACGTTTCAGCCCGTTTCTGAGATCCAATCTTGTGTGTCTTAACTAGACTCGTTCACGGCCGAAAAGAATTCTGGGAACTGCAACCACGCCGCGAGCATAGAACTCTCCTTCAGTTCATTTCATAGTTTTTCGCCATCCGGTGCTGAGCCACCCGGTGCTACCAGCAAAATGTTGCATCGATGAGTATTTTAGCGATCACAACTAGCCCACGTTGCCTCGTTAACTCCCGGAATCCACTTGCAGAAAGACAAGAGAGACAGGTTCCATATCGAGCCACCATCATCACAACAGAGCGTGTTTGGCATCTCCATCAACATAAAACCGCCTCTCACCTCTGGTTTCTTTCAAAGGCTTGCCTTTACCCACATTCTAGCTTAATGATGCCAGCATGGGGGCTTCTGCAGAGGAAAATGGCTCAGAAAAGCACTCTAAAACTGACAATTGCACCACAGTCAAGCGCTTCCACTCACTCGACAAACAACAGCCACTCGGGTGCATCACGTGACTCTAAAGCCTGGGTCCCCAGTATTTCAAGACAGCAGATATTTTCATAATAACTCCATATATGAAGAAGTTAAGAACCCCAGACCATTTATTGCCCAAAATCTGGTGAAATAAATAGCACCCACTTGGATCGAAAAGGGTTAATGGTCTCGCCCTGATTATCTAAAATCTATGTTTACCGATCGGAGTGAAATATCTACCTATTCTCTAAGGGATTGCGAAGGCAAACTAGCTGTTCCACTGCCTCGCACTAACTTTCTAAAAAACAGCTTTAGCTATGATGGTGCGTTGCTGTGGAACAGTTTACCTACTAATCTGCGACAAGCACAAATTCTCGCGAGTTTCAAATCCGGCTGCAGAGGTTTGTTTTCTAGCTATGATTGATTTAATTTTGATTATAACCACACTGCATTCATGGAAAGCAGGCATTTTCTTATTGTTATTTTCTGTCGTTTTAAGATTTTGTAATCAGTATATTTAACAATGCAATTAATGTAAATTAAAATTTACTTTAAGTCCCGATGTTTTATCCGTGTATAAATAAAGTTAAATAAATAAATAAATAATAAATATGCGTTAAAGTCCTCTGAAATGGCTAGAAATTCATTTAAAACTAACATGGTGTGGTAAAAATATACTTTCAGCAACAAAAAGCGGTGTTTTAAAACAAGAATTTAATTACCTTTTCGCTTAACTAATCATGACTGGCGATTAGTAACGTATCCACAAAGCTCAACTCATCATACGATTGCCCTCGAGACATTGTCCTGTAAAGTCCCCCAGCCCCTCTTCCTGCGCGGTGCCTGTCATTGGCTAGTTGTAATGGACAGTATCTTGGTGTTATATTTCCCTTTGCAGTCCAGAGAAGATGACAGACTACATCAGGCGAGTCCTTACGGGAGATGTCACAAATCTACCAGGAAAAGAGTCCAACATTGTTCGTATATTTACCAGCTCGACCTTTACAGGTAGACTCATATTATTGAAGCCTATTTAAAGCTCCTTGCCGACAAAAAACTTATTACGTTCTGAGAATGAAAAAAATATCTATAAAACGGAAGTAGACAAAGCTATGCGAACGTTCCTAGCCGTTGGGAGCGGTGAGCAGTGGCTATCTTCGCGGGCTAGAAACGACACCATTGTCTGAAAATTCTGATCTGTCAAAGAACAAAGCTGAAGCCGAGGAACGTTTATTTATATTGGAATCAACTGTCTGCTGAAAAAAAAAAACAGTGGCGGAAAGATCATCTGAAGAGAGTTGACCTGTCAAGTATTACTTTTGAAATTCAATAGTGATGTTTTCTTAGAACCGAGTGAAAATGGGATGGGCTTTTCAAAAAATTATTCACAATTCTGACCTTCTTTCTGCCACTTCGGATTTTCCGCCGCCGTTCTCGCTTTGTTTCTGGAAATTGAAATCTTCAGCCTTCCTATTATCAATGTCATCTATGCAAGACAGGCCTTTGTAAGAAGGCTTTCAAACGGGCGTCGTTATCATTTTGCCCCAGGGAAAACAAAGCGTTTATAAGAGCTGAGAACATTGCTACAGTAGATCGCTTGGGGTGATTAGTTTGCACCCTTAAAACTTCGATATAAAGTGTCCGACTGGAAGTTGAGATAATCGCCAATATTGAAAAAATGAACGACCATGCGTCACTGCTACTTGGAAACTAGTGAGAAAATAAACTTTGGTCATGTGCAGAAAATATCGGTTGTGGAGTCAAGGAAATGTCTTGTATGAGAAAGTTTCCTTTCAAAAGGTGTACCCAAAACCAAAAAAATCTTTCAACATAGACTGTCGAGTATATGCTTTTCCGCCTTTGTGATGTGCTATTTCATGTTATTTTCTTTCTATAGATACCGTCGAAGAGAGAAATCGACTCATGCGAGATGTTTATCCGAGCCTGCGGTCTTACTGCCAACAGCGAGGGTTGGAATTTCAAGTGGTTGACATGAGGTGGGGAGTGCGTGATGAAGCCACCGCTGACCACAAGACCAATGAGCTCTGCGTACAGGAAATTAAAAACTGTCAGCGGCTTACACAGGGACCAAACTTTGTGGTGAGCAAAATCAAAGTAGAATGTCGTGCTCACTGTATATGTGGCCTTTGTTATTTTACAGTTTACTTTGAACTGATAAAAAGGCAACGTGGCAACTGAAATAAATTTAAAAAAAAAACAGTTATTTGCAAAAACCCACGACTTTCTTTAAAGACGTAGAACTATGGACACCTACAGTAACGCACTACAACTCCTAAAACCAACAGCATATCACTTTGTTCGACCAAAATCCACGAGAACTTGGTAACTACAACCAGTGTTTATTGCTCCATCCCACTGCAACCTATTGCAATCAAATGCAGCTAACAGCAACCGACTGTAACCTATTAAAACCTATTTTCTCATCCGCAACCCTTAGAGCCACCGTATACCCCAGATTATCATTTTTAATCTTCGCTTTTGTACTTTCAAAGATTTGTCTAATATATAGTTTCAATCAGTGCCTTTTAGGTGACAAGTACGGCTATCGTCCATTTCCGTACAAAATCAAAACAACTGAATTTGAAGCCTTGGTGGAAGTGGCGCGTGAAACCTACGATCAGCCAGAACACATTGAGTCCCTTTTGGAATGGTACTGGAAGGTGAGGAAGGTAGTTGTAAGTTACGTTTAGCTAGGTTTTGTTATCAGTGGAAATATCGTTACCAATGCAGAGAAAATACACTTATAGGTATATTTAGAGGTGCAGCTTTAAAATCCCTTCCGCTCCGCTTACTCACAGATTGATGTGGGTTTTCACATGAAAGACCCATGTTCATCCAAGAGGCCTTGCGCACGTTTGTATTGTTTTTAACCGTATCTATTGTTCATTCTTGCGATCTGATTGGTTTACCAGATTCTCCTACTGAGTTCAAATGGCGTGACACTTGAAATAATGCACTTATCAGCGGCCATCCCGGGGGGTTGACCCCGGGGAACCCCCGGGCATTTGTACCAAGACATTTGCAAATGCCACCTACCCAGGGCCAATATTCTTCCACAAAAGCTACCACTGTCCCTTTCCCGGGAGCATAATTTGAAAGGACTCCCAAATTTTACCGTAGTTTCCTGCATAATTTTTAATAAAAGTTTAACAATAATATATACAGTAAGCAAAAATCGCTAGTCCACCTGTTTTCTGCACACAGCGAGGTTCAGCTTAATACCTTGTAAGTCATAGAATGAAAATTTCAACGAACATACACTTACTTCGCCCTGTGTTTACTATACAGGGCTCAAAGTTAAAAACTTCCTAAGTCGCTTTTTTTGCCGGCGACTAAATGGAAAAAAGTAGTCGCAAATACTATGTTTTTTACGTACAGTGTATCTGTCGGTCTCAATTTCGAGCCTTGTCAAATTACTTGCAGTTGAAACAAACAAAATTTTTTTATTTTGAGATCATAGATTTCTTGCGAAAAATATTTTCGCTATGTTTGGGAAGGATGACCGACAAAGGGGGACAGATTTACGAGAGAAACGTAAGACACGCTTACCTTTATCTCCGTCGCCATTTTGGAAGTTTGGAAGCCGTTCAACGGTAATACCCAGTCCCCGCGGTCCGGATCTTTCATTTTCAAGATGGTGGCGATGTCACAAATCCCGCTGGTCTTTCCCCGTGTATCCTTCAGCGGTCCAATGCCCCCGTCCCGGGCCAAAAATTGGCGACAAAAGTCAGCAAATCCCGCGCTATTCCCCCGTATGTCCCCGGGGTCAATCCCCCGGGATGGCCGCTGATAAGTGCGTAACTCACAACAACGAAACGAGAATTGATTTATCTTTCTATATTGCTGTGATTTATTTGAATTTTTTTGTGCCCACGAAAGACATCAGTTCCTGCAAAAACGCTGCAAATATGTGTGGTTCGTCATGTAAAACTTTCAGCGACTGAGGAAGCGAGGGAAGTCGATCGTTTTGCTTGCATTTACTAGTATGGCCAACTAAAAGCGACGCGGTAAAGGATTCCAATAATTAAATAAGTTTGAATACTCCTAGTCCATATATTTTAATTTTATTGCTCCATAAGGTTTACCGTATTATTATAGAAATTGCTGTGAAGAGAAATAAACCGCGTTCGACTCGATGGATGCTCATTCATTCATTTTAACAACTTTGAGATCAGAGGTCATTTGGCAGCGACCATGCAACAACAAAGTAATGGGACAAAATCACGTTTTGCCAGGATAATTACAAAACAAATTCAAGGAAACAACAGCCTGACAATGGGAGACAATATTCCAACAAGTGTGTGAAGAATTATCCTCAGGTTGACCCCAAACTAAACGGATGTTTAACAAGAGCCCGCCAACAAATAATTTCGCGTTACGCGAAGTTCAACAACAACACCAGCCGCCTTCAAGGTCTTTTCCTCACCGCTACGACAACTCTTGTTGAAATATCGACGCAAATGAAGAGAGAGAGGATGTTAAGAAACCACGACGACACAAAAAATAGCGATACTAGGGGAAATAAGCCGGATGAACGAGGATTATTTTCGCAAAATAGCGCTCACTGGTGATTTGCGTTTATTCCGTCTGAGCGAAATTCAGCGCGGCTCGCAATGCGTCTTGGATGAACATGGGTCTTTAAACGATGCATGTCATTATCGTCGGGGCACCTTCTTGTCATTGTCAATCTTTCGTACTTCTCGGAAAATTTTGTTCATTTATTGAATAGTATGTGGAAAAAACGGCCGAACTGTCAAGTGATTTGTGATGTTTAGAAGCAGTCGGTTGCCTTTCCAATATTTTGCCTTGAAAAAAAAGCCCACTCTTTTGGGAAGGTATGACCTGAATGGGAAATTTATCCTTTTGTAGCAACTGGTATAGGTCCACCAACCAAATACTTCCATTAATTTTTGTAATGATTTAGAAATTTACCAAAAGTAACGAAAAAATTATTGTAACAGCACTTTCGTTTCACAGGACACGAACGCTATTCCAGAAGAGTATGTGCTTCAGCCCATAACGGACCGCTTTCCTCACTACAATGACCTAAGTGCAGAAAACAGAGAGAAAAACAAGCTAGAGAGAGACCGGTGGTGGCAAATTTTCCAGTCATTCCAAAGACTTTTCAAGATGACTGCAAAGATCGCTATTGGGAGAAATAAGATCACTGTTCAACAAGCACACAAGTATTTTAGCTCAGGTATATTTGATCTCTATTCGGGAAATACATATTAGTGAATACATTTTGTTTAGCACTGCCATAGATTAATTGAGATCTGGGAGTCCTTATTTATCCTTACAGCCTCTACAGAAGTGAGTGACCGCAATTCCGTTTAAAGCACATTTAATTTGTCATGCACGAGCTCTTGTTTCACGCCTCAAATCTCAGCGACTTGCGCATAGTCCATGTGAAACAACGCGAACATTGTCAAATAAAGAAGTTAGTTGAGGGTATCCATGGCTTGTATGAGTATCAATTGTTCGTTTATATATGGTATGAGCGTGTCTATTCTCTTTCAACCGCGGCCAGCAGCGTGTCGGATTTCGGTCCGAGAGATTTACTCATCCAATCTTGCCGACACCATGAACAAACTAGTCGATTCATCGCATTGTGTTTAGACGCTGACCCTTGTGAGCCAGTTGACGCAACGTCCATCAAAACCTTTACAGATGTGGCTATTTCCGAGTTGGACTAATGTTCTTAAAGCTCTTGACAATAAGTCTGATTAGGTAAAGCCTTGATTATAAGTCTCCGGATTTGGTTGATATGATTTAACATGAATTGTAGCTATGAAGACCATCAAAGCTGCAAAGTGCCGTCCTAAACATGGCTTTATCCTAACACATAATGCTAGATAAATGCTTAGTATTCTTGCTCTGGAATGGTTTTTGTCTTTAACATACTTGTTGTTGTTGTTTTTCTTGTTCAGTTACTGAAGAGGAAATTGAGTATGGCATTCTTGGCTCTTCAAATCCCGGTTCTCAGTCTCTTTGCTACATTCGCCGTCTTTCTGAAATAGAAGTAAACCTCGCCGACAAAAGCTCCAAAAAATATACTGATGTGCTGGAAGGAAAACACGACATTGAAGCTCAAGATTTCTTGGGTAAGCTGAAACGTGATCGTGTACTTCGGAAGCTCGGAGAAAACAACGTCACCCAGTTTGAAGTACCATGGAGCAGTGGGGGAATTAATGCATCTGACAGATTGCATCAAGAATATCTGAATTCTTTCTGCCATAAGTTCGAGTCTGATGTCCAGAGACTGATTGACAAAAGCTTGCAGCATACTGCTAAAGAGAAGGCAAAGGAAAGCAGTCTATACAAGGAAGTTCTTCATCACGCTTGGTTTTGCCGAGACAAATGCGCAGCCTTTCGAGGTCGTGAGGACGTCTTGGAAAAGATGCAAACATTTTTGGAAGATTTTGGAAATCGGGAGCCTTTGGTCATCTATGGCTCTTCAGGTTCTGGGAAAACGTCAATTATGGCTGTCGTCGCTAAATCAGCAAGGGAATGGCTTGGAGATGGCACCGTGTGCATTTTCCGTTTCCTTGGGACTTCCCCTGACAGTTCGTCAATTCGAGCCGCACTTTCCAGTATTTGCCTTCAGATCTGCGAAGTCTACAGCATGGATCCACCAAAACAAGAAATTCTGGGAGATATTTCTCAACTAGTTCGATTTTTTCATGGCATCATTGCCAATTTGCCCGTGAGCGTTGTTAAGCCATTTCTGCTTATTTTAGATTCTGTGGATCAATTATCTGCAGCAAACAACGCCCACCTCATGAACTGGTTGCCGAAGAATTGCCCTCAGTTTGTGAAAATTGTAGTTTCGGTTTTGCCGAATTATTACGACATTCTGCCGAATCTTCGTCGAAGTCTTCCGAAGGAGAACTCGTTTATTGAAGTACCCAAGCTTACTATTGGCATGGGTACTCAGATTCTACACGCATGGCTTGAAGGAATCGGACGAACTTTGACTGAAGAGCAGTTCGAATTGGTGTTGTCCAGTTTCAGTCGTTGTCCTCAACCTTTGTTCCTGAAGCTTGTATTCACTGAAGCCTCTCGATGGTCCTCCTACACAAATGTCCGTGGCCTCGAGCTTGGAAGTGACGTTCCTCAAGCCATTCGCCTTCTGTTCCAACGCCTGGAACGTAAGCACGGCAAAACGCTAACATCGCGTGCTCTGGGTTACATTACCGCTGGCCGAAATGGCCTCACAGAAAATGAGCTTGAAGATGCTTTGTCACTCGACGATGACGTCATCGATGACGTCTATCAGTATTGGGATCCTCCTGTTGAGGGTGTTGTTCGCTTGCCAAACCTACTGTGGGCTCGCATACGCAACGACATCGACGAGTTTCTCACTGAGCGACAAGCGGATGGCAAGACCGTGATTGCCTGGTATCACCGACAGTTCTGGGAGACTGCGCAGACTCAGTACTTGTCAGACCCCCAAGAGAGGCAGGCCCGTCATTCCTTGCTGTCGGAGTATTTTGAAGGTGTGTTGTTTTTTCCAATAGCGATATAGGTGATTTTGAGGCTAATGAATACACTGTATTTGACAATATCATAAAGAAATGGGTGCAATGGTAATTTGGTAATTGCCTCGCTCTTCATTAAAACGTCAGCAATTTCGCCCAAGTAGGTGCTCCCTATTTACATGTACTCGTGCACACGTGTGAACTGGAAAAGGAGTAAGAATCTCATTACGGTAACCAGTTGTAATTTCATTCGAAAAAGAATGCCTTGAACAACGTACTTTATCAACCAGAATTTCTTAATATTTTTCTCGAGTAATTTGCAGACTCCTGCTCTCGTTGATATCCATCGTTATGCTTTTATTGTAACATCCCAAGTATTTTCCTTTAGGGGGGTCAGAAACTAGCCTCACTGAGATAAATGAACTGACCAGAAGGCAATGCAAATGTTAATTAATTAGATAATAGATCCCCATTTTGTGTATTTGCAGGGAAATGGGGTGGCGGACGTAAGAAGCACATCACTTTGACTCGAAGAAAGAAAACACTGCCAGATGCTGATAGGCAGCTCCCCAGTCAGCCTCTCTTGTTCAGTAAAAGTGTTTTCAACTTAAGGAAGCTCAGTGAAATGCCATTTCACTTCATTAACTCGGAACAGGACGCTAGTCTACACAGGGAAGTCCTGTTTAATTTTGAATGGATTCAAGGCAAAGTAAGAGGTCAGTCACTCAATGATGTTTTGGAGGATTATGTTCTGGCACTCGAAGCAAGGCCGCAGCTGGATGTGAGGTGAGACTAAAGTTGTCATGAATTCTTAAACAGTTGTTATAAGACTTAACTGTCCTAACAAGCGTTTTTATGAAGAGTTAAAATATAACACATCTTTCTTTTTAATTCGTTTCAGTTGTATGCTCTGTTACTTTATGAAGGGGAATGAGAAAATGTCCAAATTGCCATAAAATCTCTCCCTTGCGGATATTGCCCTACAATTTCGGACGCTCTTCCTATTTCTTACTGTAATTTAACACGCCAGGCCATTTCTCTTTGAAAGAATTAATTAAAGAAACTTTATTTGGATGGCAAAGCCTTCTAACCTCGACAGAAAAAAATCTATTTTCTTACCATCGACACTCTCACAGTTGTACAACATTGACCTGAAAATTGTCAGTTATTCTTGCTGACTTTACCACGCCATTTCTGGAAACCATACAGCTCTACCTACAAGTCTTACGAGAAATGGTCACATGACCAGTTGTTGCAAAAGACCTATCGGTCTGTAATCTTTCAAGGCCTCGCCTTTCAGTACTGACATTTTTTGAAAGCTAATTTGTTAAAAAAAAAATCATTATGTGACGTGCGAAGTTGCCATTGCCTTTACAAACGTAGAAAAACGTCTCTCGTTCTATGATACTAGAGAGCTTAAGCAACGACGACGGCAACGAAACCGTTATTTCGAAATATAACTTCTCGTTTTTGTAACTCTTTCGCAATTATTCCAAATTGCTGAACTTAAAAAATGCTGGCGAACTGTCCAAGAACTAAATTGTTATAAACGACGTCAAAGTTAGGAAATAGAAAGAAAAACTTGCCGTCATGCGTTCACGTTCTCGAGAAAACATAAAATTTGGTCATTTCACGTTGTTGTTTTGCCGAGGACGGCAAAGAAATGTACCAAAATGTAAAACGCACGTACAGAGCGATTGGTTTTGCTCATTAAACCTATTGTTTTGTGACGTTCTGGTTGTCGTCGTCGTCCTCGTTGCTTAAGCTCCCTACTGTATCTATGACACCCAACTTGTTGTTTTGGAATTGGTGTTTCATCCATGTTCAGTAACATTGCTTTAAGGTTAATAACGGTTGCTATCAACGCAATTTCAACCGTGTTCTAGATTTAATACGTACGACGTTAAGGTTTCTTAAAACACTCATCATTTTCTAACATGCATGATTTTTCCTTTAAGGTTAATGCACGACACTCTTATTCTCGCCTCAAGTAATATAAAACACGATGTGAATTGCTTGGCACCTCAGCTTATTGGACGTCTGCTTGCCTTTGGAGACCAGTTTCCACAAATTGACAGTCTTATCAAACGGTGTTACCGCTGGTGCTATGCACAGCGGTCACCTCTCTTCATTCCCCAGTCAGCATGCCTCATCTCAGCTGGCGGACCGCTGAAAACTAATCTTCGTGGTCACGAGCAACGAGTGAACGAGATAGCGATAACAAGTGATGATAAGTTCATCATCACTTCTGGAGAAGACTCACTTATTAATGTTTGGAACACCACGAATCTTGATTGTCTTCATACGCTAAAGATGGCTGATAAGGGACCAAGCTGTCTTGCTTTGACCCCGGATGAAAAGCACGTCATTGGTTCTGCTAAGTCGAGCGTGGGAGTGTGGGACATCGATTCTGGAGAAGCGCAACAGCGGTTTGACAATGAAGGTGTGGTTACGTGTTTAGCAGTCTCTTTAGACGGCATTTATATTGTGACTGGTGCACTTGATGGCGTTCTTCGTGTCTGGCGTACAGTGGACGGCGTAAAGGAGAAGTCATTCCATGGTCATGAAGGTAAGAACACCAGAAAGATAAAATGCATAATGAATATTGCTCTTCCATGCATGAAATTGTTTTGTTTCTATTGGTAGTGTTAATTTTGTTACATACATCATACATACATCACCTTTATTTCACCTCGGATTTACAAGAGTAGCTGTATGGCTAATTTCTCCGAGAAAGAAAAAACAATATAGAAATAAAAATCGTATATTATATACAGTACATTAAACTACTATTTACATAAGTAACAATTACGTTGATGTTCGAAAGAAATTTCGCATGTTTTAGTTCTGAACTCATTCAAGGACGTTAATGACCTCAGGTCCTCTGTTAGTTTGTTCCACATGTTTTCAGAAGTGTATCTGAAGGAATGAAGACCATAAGTGGTTGTGTTAATGGTAATTTCGCTAGTTTGGGTGGTTTCCACTTCTTAAAGCTAAGCTATACTCTTATAGTTATAGTTTCTAGTGTAAGTTATCAATTCAAGCCTATTAATAAGCTATACCCCTCAAAAAGTACTAGTTTACACATCACAAGAGGTAACTGCAATAGATACTCAATATATATGTCGAGATAGTATAGTTTCACTTTAATACCATGGTAGTGTTTCCATATATACAGATACTGAGAAACAAATAAGAATACTCAGGGTTAAACAACATATATGGCCGTATTCAGGTTTTTAAGCGATTAGGGACAGAAAGTAAAGTATAAATTGTGTGCGAACGTGACTGTTTCGTAGGAGCAGTCAACGCCATCATTGTATTGCCAAATGGAGACGTGATCACTGGATCCCAGGACGGCACGGTCCGTCAATGGTTACTTACGGCGGAGGAATGTCAAGCCGTTTATAAGAGTCACGCAGGTCCAGTCCTCTGTCTGGTGAAGTCCTGTGATGGTGGAAGCGCCATATCTGGCTCAGAAGACAAGACAGTGAAGGTGTGGGATCTGGAAACAAAGAACTGTGCTACTTTCAAAGGTCACGGAGGTAAGGCGGGTGCTGCATATAGACGTCATAACAGCTTAGCAGCTGGCTGTTTCTTCCCGCTAGAGTTACATACTCAGCGATTTCTTGGAAAGTATCAAAAGTCCTTTCGTTTTACATATGTAACTCTGTCTCCTGATTTTATAGAGCTATGCAATGGTGAGTCAGGCCTTATCTTATCATGAAGCGGGGAAGGAGGGGGCGGTAAACGATTCCTTTGTGGCATTTATCTTCCTGGTGCTGTTTTTCTTCTAAAGATCGTTAAGATAATAACTAGAGCTTTTCAGTCATGTTTGAACAAATTTAGGATCTGGCAGTCTGCACATGTAATGCATTATTATATCAGCAGTAAACAGACAATGAAGCAATTCAATGGATTGTCGCATTTCCGCAGGGTTAGTAAAGTGCGTAGCTACGATGAACGATGGCCGCCGAATAGTATCTGGCTCGAAGGACCAGTCACTGAAGATCTGGGATCTTGTCAGGCTTCAGCGTTGCTTGACTCTTAAAGGTCATACAGACCTAATTTGGCGCTTGGAAGTGGCCACTGATGATAGCTTCATTGTGTCTGCTTCTAAAGATGATATGTTAAAAGTATGTCCAGTTTACTTATACATGTATGAAATACATAATTTACATTGGTTGGAGCTAGCTGCGTATTATAGGCCTAGGAGACTTTGCCCTTTGAATGGAAACTAATTTAGTACGGCTCTGATGTATTACGCTGCAACTGCGGCGATGTGAATGTATGATGGACTGTTAACAGCTGTCATGCTGATAAAGTTTAAATGGTGTACGCATCTAATTCCGATTTTGAACATTTTCGTCTGAAATAGGGTATGGTTTCTGCACTCTAGTCTTGAATTGGGTATTTTTTTTAGAAGAAGCTACTTCTTCATCATTAGGCAATAGGACCATCCACAAAAAGCCCTTCTTTTAGTCTTTTAATTATGTTGACGTCGACGCCAACCGTGTACGTGAAATAAGTCTGAAATAGGGTATCGAATTTTTGATCAGGTCTGAAATAGGGTAGGGAAAATAGCAGATTTTGGTCTGAAATAGGGTAAGGGTTTCAGGAAGCGGGTCGCACCCCCCCCCCCCCCCCACCCATTCTGCCTGGGAGTACCCCTTCCCGGTAGTCACGTATTGTAGATGCAGAAATGATGTGCATTTTGTAGCTCGGGTTTCCCTTTACAAAAAGCAACGAAATTGCTGTGTTTATGCATAACTTTGGGACTCCATTTCCAATGAATATCGTTACATGAGGTATCACTATCGGGATTGCGCTTATCAAAGCCACCATGCTACGAAGATTTTAACAAGCTATTTTTCTTTTATACAAACTGATCTCTCCAGCAGTTTATTCACTCATCACTCGTATCAATAGCTTTTGTGCTACTGTTTTTGCAAACTATCTTTGTACCAGTTATATCACACGTAGTATTTGATTTTAGGTCTGGAATCCAGTAACAGGCGAATGCCAACAGACTTTAATTGGCCACTCCTCTTGGATTTCATGCGTCTCCATAACAAGGGATTGCAAAACCATCATTTCCGGTTCAAACGACAAAAACGTCAAACTTTGGAATGCCACCGGTAATGAAAACGCAAAGAAGCTATCAACACCAAGTGATCACATCATCCATCATGCAACGCAGCCTGAGTGCGTTGCTATAACAACAGGTGGAAGCTGGGGATTATCTGGATCCAAGAATGATTATTTGAAGTTGTGGGATATTTCCAGTGCCAAATGCGTCAAAAGTCATTCTGCCTCAATCGCTTGTATATCGGCCTTGCATCAATCTGCACAAGTAGTGACTGGCTCACACAATGGAGATATAACACTGTGGAAGTGTAACAGTAGTCTTGAAGTGCAACAAACATTTCACGCTCATCAAGAAGGTGTAGTGTCATTGCAAGTCTCTCGTGATGACCAATTCATTATTTCGGCATCCAATGATAAGACTGTGGGGTTTTTGTCATGTTTTTCGCGGCCATTCTGAGCAGCTTGTTGGGCACTCGGATGCAGTTTTGTGTGTGTCTCTCATGAATGGAAGACTCGGTGCGATCTCTGGATCAAAAGATAAAACTGTCCGCATGTGGAACCTCTTAACAAAGAGCTGTGAAACCTTCACTGGTCACACTGCAGCTGTTGGCTGCTTAGCATCAACAAGCGATGATAGTATTCTAGTATCTGGTTCGGGCGACTTTACCATCAGGATATGGAGTACCAAATCAGGGGAATGCCTGCGTATCTTCGAAGACCACCACGACTCCATCAAATGCTTAGAAATCACAGATGACGATTGCTTTGTAATCGCTGGGTCACACGAGGGCAAGGAACAGCTACTGTTATGGGACCTCTCCAACGGCAGCTGTGTTCGCAAATTCACCGGCCACACTCACGCAGTGATGAATCTTAAGATCATACACCGCGGCAAGCAGCTGCTTGCACCACGTGATAGTGACAGTCACGTGTTAGTGACAAGCTCACGTGATGGGACTATAAAGGCGTGGAACATGGCGAATGGGAAGCTGATCAACTCCTTCGATTTACAGTCGCAGGTTAAATACTTTGATGCTTATCCCACTGACGATGGGTTTTCCGTAATGCTCGTAACCAAATCTGGCACTGTCTCGGTTTTAAAGCTTTATTATCCAAAAAAAGAAACAAGAACTGCAGAGAACATTCCAGTCATCGATGATGATTATCCGGCTGCGCGTGACGACCACTCCTCTGTGCCAGATAAAACGTCTAAAAGGTGTTGCGCCAGCTGTCAGTGCTGCATTTGCTGTGGAAAATGCAATGTGATGTAACATTGGGACCTCTTGCTAGGTATATTTTACAGTTGCAACTGTTTTCGAGTAGTTTACTCGAAAACACCCTGCCAGAGGTTTAAAACCGGAAGTGTCAAAAACATTCCAGACTCAAAATTTTCAAAATCTTGAGGCGGCAATGTATTTTATTTGGAGTAAAAACATCTTGTCGTAGTTAATTATAATGTGTAAACGTGAACGGATTTCTCCGATTTTACAAATCTTACCGAGGCCAAAATGCTTAAGCTGATCTCTATAAGGCCAAACTGCTTAAGCTGAACTGTACAAGGTGTGTCAATCGCCAGTTCAGACCAGCGAGCTGGCTGTGTGATTAGTACTTTTTATGTTTCATTGAACTGTATGAGGTAATTGTTACCCGGCTGTTGAGACCAAAAAATATTAAGCGCGAGCTTGCTGTACGATCGGCATTTTTCCCACGTTACACACGCAGCCACTCATTTTGTAAAAAGGTCAATTATCTCGAAATCCAATCAGACACTTCATAACGAAACTTAAAGAGTGTAAACTACTCAAGTTCCGCAGCATTTACGCCAAATTAGAAAAAAAATCTGTAAGAGCGTTTTCAGGTAAATTGCAAATAAAAGTTTTGAAGGCCGGTTTTGTTCAGTCCCGAATTTTCTTCAAGCTTTACAAGGAGATATTAAACGTTTACATTTTTCCTCTGTTCAGCGAATTATCATGGTACCAAGACATTTTAAATTCACATTGAGCATCCCTGTGATTGTGGCTAAATTGAAAGCACGTACAAGTCACAATGCTCGAAAATGTCATTTCAAAATATAGCGTCTCGTTTCTGAAACTTTTTCGCGATTATTCCAATTTGTTTAACTTGGAAAATGAAAAAAGAAAGGAGAACTTGCCGTCATGCGCTCACGTTCTCAAGAAAACATAAAATTTGGTCATTTCACGTTGTTGTTTTGCAGAGGACGGCGGTTGTAAAAAAAGAGTCATGTTCAGATTATTGGTAACCGCGCACTTTATTAAATTCACAGGTTTTGTTTTTCCTAGTCCTTGTTCGTATATAGTTATTGGTACTATTGCGAAGAGAAGAAATGTCAAAGATCAGGCGAAGAGGCGGTTTAGCTTGAGCTGAACGCGAAGTGCTAGTCATGCGTTGGAACCAAAAGTTACATGCTCGGCTGGCACCTCTCCCTCGTTCCACGCATTTAAGGTGCGCTTTATTAGCTCTACTCACCACCCGTTTTGAAAGCCATTTTATGACATGTATAGCTCTCGACGAGAGTTCAAATGGAACAATCGGCTTGTTTAGCCTACCCGTATTCCCTCTTTCCTTGCAGGGATTAGTCAAAGCGAATATATTTGCCTTATTGCATAAAAACACGACGCGCGATTGAGAGGGAAGAGAGACTGCTCATAGTCTACGGCTTGTTCTTAAACAAACTTCGTTTTTTGTTCGAAATGCGGAAATTGAGTACTTCTTTGGTCGTCCTGGTGCAAAGCAGGTATTGGGCTTAAAGGGAAAGGAGGCAAGGTTGGAAGGGGGGAGGGCTGGAGAATTCTACACCTCTGAAAACGTCAAAAGCATTGAAAGTTAAAAGAACTTAGAGATGCCGGATAATGTTGCATGATGATGGGAGTACATCATAAGTACTATATGACAAAGTACTCAAAGTTGAGTCAAAAACAATAAAAAAAACTGGCTGCAGTGTCAAAGGTCATTCAGAATGCAAACGTTGTACATCATCAACTTAACGGTGATTACTGCAACCTCGACCGCGTTAATTAGCCATTAAAATATAATTATAGAGATTTGCATCAGCGAAAAAAGTTGTGATACGATTCAAGAATTATCGATTTATTCGCGTCGGACTACGCTCAGGGGCATTAGAATACCTTCTCGAGTTCCTTAGGAGAAAGGAGAGCGTCTCACCTCCATTACATTTCAGTTGCAATTGAAAACAGGACTCCTATGAGCAGGATTAGTGTCTTTTCGGTTAAGTGTGGCTCATGACTATTTCCCTTCGCTACGGTGGATAATTGTCGATTATTACAGCATGAATGACAAGATATCAAAATTCACGGTCTAAAATCATTGCGTTCATCAACAAAACTATATTTCTTCCGTAATACAATGACTCACAGAAACCTTGTACTCATTACGGATCACAAAATGTTCTCATTTTTATTTGGGTTCTTGTCACAGTAAAATATTCAATTTCCTCTTTTTTTATATTTTATTTGTATTTTATATGGTAGTTTTGTACCAGTTTGTATTTATATCATTTTTATATCGTCTGTTTTTAATATTTCTTCTTTTTCCCATTTTTACCATTTCCCATTTTTTCTTTTTGATGACTCAGCACTCAGCACTCAGCACTCCGCACTCTGCGTTTTAGGAACAACCGATTACGGCAAAGAAATGTGCCAAAATGTAAAACGCACGTGCAGAGCGATTGTTTTGCTCATTAAGCCTATTTGTTAGTGGCGTCCTCGTTGCCGTTGCCGTCCTCGTTGCTTGAGGTCCCTATCTTACCATCACAGCTACCTAGGAAGGACATTCTGCAATTGTTGATATGTATTTCTCGTCTCAAAATATCCATGTTTTTTTATCTATCAGGAGCTGCCCATCAGAACAAATCCGATTAAACAGCGCGAAGCGACGTAAAAATTGTGTATTACTTTTTGCTAGTCTGGAGCATTCCTTGAAGTAATGTTTGTTTCGAACAGGTGGTTTCTTGGTGTGTCGCAAGAGGGAGAGTTTGTTTTTGGCGCTCTTAAATAAAGACGAGAATAAAGGTCAGACACCATTAGTAGTAGAGAAGGGATGATTGACGCCCGTTATTTTGGGATCCATTTACATAAAGTGGGCAGCCAGAATAAAAATAGAACAAAAGCGCGGGAATCTTCTTAATTTATGCTTGACATGTACAGGCAATGACGTCACAAAAGCATGATAAGTACGCGGCGGTAGATAATTTGTTAAGGAATAATTAAATTACGTCGAAATGATCATACGACTGCCAATATGTCAGAAGAGAACAATGATTGATTGAGACTAATGAATGTTTTCGAACAACACGTTTCTTGAGACATTATTCCTTTTATTAGCGAATACAAAGTGATTTAAATACTCAGAGAATTAAAATGAATAAAAATACATTTATTGACAACGAAAGCTCCAACAACTACGAAATGTTTAACACAAAGTATCAGGAAATTAGGATGCAATCAATCGTCTTCGTTACATTGAGAATACCAAACAATAAGACTGAAGTCCTCTTAACAAAGCAATCAACTGCAATAGAACAACACGTTAGATATTGGTTTGAAATAAATTTGTATTGAGGGCAAAAACATAGTATAAGAGTCAAAGTAGGTCTAGTCTTCATTTTAGGAATGGGTTGCTTCACAAACAATCGATTAAGCAACAATTTCCGCTTATCGATGGCTAGTTCTGTCGATTCTAGCCAATCAAATCCACCCGTATCTTTGAGATCTTTTTGGGTTTCCATTACTTTTTGGAAGGTGTAATCTTTCTTCATCGCTCGCATCCACTGCAGATACTCTAACAGTACTTTTCTCAGTTCTTTTCTGTAGAGAGGAAGGAGAGCGTTCTGTGCTTTAAGGTGAGCCACATTTTCCGAATCTCCTTTCCTTTTGTACTCATCGACCAAAGCATTGAGCTGGACCTCGTGGCGTCCCTGAGCTTCATCTAGTATGCGCGACCAAGGATTTAAGTGCTCTGTCACTTCTTGGGAAGAATCCGTTTCTTGGCTAGATTGAGAGTCTTCACTGTCTTCGAAATTTCCATTACCCCGTTGAAGAAGGCAGTCATTATAACCGTCGCTCCAAGGCATTTTTTGATTTGAACTGCACGAGTTTTGACAGCAAACTGAACGGCAAGTGGAGCGCCGCTTTAAAACAAGCAGTGGAAATGTGAAGCTTATGGGATGCGGTTTAGTGTGACAAGCTACCGGTACTGCAGGCGGGGCTACTAAGCTCTCTTCTCTGTGTTCGGCCCTTCATCGTCTCCATACAAAGTGAGCCACTCAGGAACTGAATCTGCTGTTGTTTTACAATGTTTGATGCTCTTGGTTGCTTTTCCAACGCCTCTTGGTAGAGATTTCAGTGATTTCTGTACTCCTCTTGGTGTTGATAACTGATGGACGATCGTATCCTTTTCCTCATCCTGCACTGATAGAGGTGTTTCATTTCTTGAACGTCTTAATCCCTGGCTCCTCTTTGCTGGATAGATCATCATTCTAACCGTAGGTTGTAATTTCACTTCTTGTAACCACTTCCTTCGATTGATATAATCTAATTTATGTACGTCTGTGAGATGATTAGACAATTTAACGAGATATTTTGCTCCACAATTCGGAATTGGGCAATCGCGGCACACGCGTTTAACCATGTTAACAGTACGAGATCTCTCAGATCAGCAGAATAACCATTTCAGTAAATTTTAACATTTTATTCGAAGGACGAGAAGGACACAACACAGGACGAAAAGGACATTTTAGGGACAAAAGGGACACAAAAAGGTCATTCAGGACAAAAGGAGACAATCGGGACATTTGAGGTCTTTTTTTCTTTTCAGGGGGTTCTCTCGCGCGTGGAATCACGAGAGGGGCTACCGCGCGTCGAGTCAGATTTCCAATCCATGAAGCCAGGTTTCAATCCAGCCAACTTATTTTTATTGACAAAGTATGTACCATCTTTTGTATAATTGTTTTGAAAAAAAAAGTGTTGAAGAAGGCAAAACTTTATTATTTTACTTTTTATTTAAATAGCAATGAAAAAGAAAAACCGCACTTCAAAGAAAGTTGTATTTTGACTTGTTCCTCCTGTCCAGAATAATAGAACTCATTACTGCTTGATGTTCCGTGTCATTCGTAATTTTAAAAGTTCTGGTTATCTTTGTCTTACTGGAATACAGCTATTACTGAGAGAAGAAGTTTTGCTCTAAGTTTCGCCGCTTGTGCTTTCGAGAATCGCCGGGCGAAGAAGACTTTTTGTGACGCCCCGGTTTCATGGATTGAAATCTGACTCGACGCGCGGTAGCCCCTCTCGTGATTCCACGCGCGAGAGAACTCCCTGAAAAGAAAAAAAAGACCTCAAATGTCTTGATTGTCTCCTTATGTCCTGAATGACCTTGTTGTGTCCCTTTGTCCCTAAAATGTCCTTTTTGCCCTGTGTTATGTCCTTCTTGTCCTTCGAATAAAAGGTTAAAATTTACTGAAATGGTTTTATTTCTGCTGAGATCTCGAACTGTTAACGTGGCTAAACGCGTGTGCCGCGATTGCCCAATTCCGAATTGTGGAGCAAATATCT
>JAEMWC010000828.1:357500-396981 GCA_016490735.1 Pachyseris speciosa | reverse complement strand
TTTACCAGTAGCCTCATCTAAACACTCTGGTGGTTGGAGAATTCTCGAAAGTTATGCAAACCTTCGACTGCGTCTCGGGATTTTCATAACTGCCTCGAATTCTCCCAACCCCCCTCGTGCTTAGATGAGGCTATGCAAGCACGAAAAAAGTCGTCTATTGATTAAAATATAGATTCCGAGATCCCTGTAGCTGAATGTCAGAAGCGATAAGGTAGGATTTTTTTTTTTTTTACTTTGTCAAGATAATGTACAGGTTACCTAAAGACGTTCTGCGCAAAGTTGTTGCGATTTTGCTTAAAACACGACTTTTTTTTACAATTTTTGGAAGTTCTATAAATTTTTGCAGTTCACCTTCGCCGCTGATTAAGAAGGCCGACAGGCTCATAACCAGATGGATGTGACATCATGTTACGTAGGTTAAGGAACGCGCCTTCCCGGCTTTGTTTACGAGAGAGAGAGAGAGAAACTGCGAGTGCGTCGAGGTCACTCGTTGTCACAATTTCGAGCTTGCCGCGATGTCATCAATTGAAGAGAGTTTATTTGAAGGAGAAAGTGAAAATTTTATCACTAAGTAATCGAAGATGAAACACTAATTTCTGAGCCAAACTGTAGTACGAGGGCTGATTCGCTGGAACCCTACGCCGACGAGCCGAGAGCTTGTTGGAGTCTGCCGGGTTAATGAAGGACACGAAGTCGTCCTCTCTAAAGTGTACCGAACACAATGATGAAGTTTTAACCGGTGCCCAATTATTCCGCTTTGCAAGAATGAAGTCAATCACGGCATTTCTTGCGACTGGATTTTTAGAGTTTGCATTGGGACTCTTGACTGCGCATACTTATTTCCTTCTCAAGATTAGGAGTGTTGGTATATCTCACTGCAAGGCATCTTTCAGGCATTTTGCAGAGTAAAGGTGATGCTCATTAGCGTATCTTCAGGAATATAAGATTTGTTTTGGGATAGGTATGGGATAGGGATAGATACATCATTAACATTCAAACTGCCAAGGTACAACGTGTCTTCCTTGATACTAATCAGCGTCAGTCTTATACAATAGAAACAGTAGCGTTGCCTAGACTTGCCTGTCGAGTAACTTAATTTGAAAGCAACAATATTAGGGAAATTATTTCCTTTATGTAGCCAAAGCTCAGCCAGAAGAGCGTCTATTGCTGTCCGCTTGGTTCTAATTTGTTCTCTTATTAAGCGCTAGATCCGTTATAAACAAACCACAAACACAGAAATTTGAACTGAAAATTCTTTATTTCATTCCCGACCGGTAATTACAAAACTGCTGTCTTCTACCGCAATAAAATGTCTAAATCTCGATATATACGATCTGACTTCTCAACGTTGGATGAAGGGAGAGAGAGATCAGCTTTCCGCTCCGTTAGTCACTAGCTCCTATCTTAGCTCCTATTTAAGGGTTATAATTACTCCAGTGTGGGAGTCACTTTAACTCTGCAAAAGGAGTTATTTAAGCTCCATAAGGGAGTTACTGTAACTCCAAATGAGGGGTTAAAAAATGTTAGGTTAAATATAACTCCTTTTAGGGGTCATTTTAACTCCCATTTTTAACTCCAGTTCTGGAGTTGTATTAGCTCCAACAAGGGAGTCATTTTAACTGTACCCCATAAAAGAGTAGAGTTATTTTAACTCCATAATCGGGGTTATAGTCACTCTGGCATTAGAGGTAAAGTAACTCCGGCACAGTCACCCTATGTAGTTTTAAGATGAAAACAACAGATCACACAAATTGACTGTAATACTATAAAATTCACAACATGTCTATTTCAATTGGATGTCATTTTCTTATCTGAACACCAGTTTCTTACATACTTTGTATTAACATTAACATTGAATGTAAATTTGTCATATGTAATACTTAAAATATGAGCGGGAGACCTTTATGGGCAGTTAAAACGGCGAGCCGCAGGCGAGCCGTTTTAAAGCCCATAAAGGTCTCACGCGAATATTTTACGTTACTTGTGAAATGAAACAGTAGATTGTGTTTCTCGTGTTTGTAATGTTAATCAGTAGAGATCTGTATGAAAGTTAATGCATACTAATTAGCGGAACAGGACACTTTTATGAAAGTTAATGATTTTTATTGGGGCTTAGAGAGGTTTACATGTGACTCAAATACTACCCGTAGATTGGTCGTTATTAATGAATTTTACAAGATTGTATATTGATGTATGAAGAATGTACAATTATGTATAATTAATAGCACAGCATTTGTAGTTGCCAGAAATATGAAAGGTTCATTTGTTTGCCATTTTGGATTTGTGGCAGAGAATTTCTTCAAATTAAGATGTATGCCTATACCTCGTACATGATCATGTAGCCATGCCAGTCTCAAAACTTACCGCGTCATTTATAAACTTATCAATCGACTCTTGTTTAACTGCAGACTGTATTAAAACTAATAACACAAATAACAAGTTTATTTTCCTTGCGTTAGCAATAGGTGGTTTTCACGTTACGTCATCGCCGCCATGCTGGTGGACGTAAACAATAGATCTCTCATTGGCTCCTTTTGTTCGTCCACCAGCATTTGTTCATTTCACCATTGTGATCTGTGTCTCCAGAGATTGGCTGCAAACCACCTATGCAGCACCTTGATAAGCTGACAAACATTTACATAGATTGAAACTTTGAAAATAATTGTTCATTCTTGTGCGGACGCCATACTAATTCAGTGAAACCTGAAACTATTTAGTTATGTTGAGAGAGAATAATCTTCTTTGGAACGGACGGAGATGGATTACAACGTGAACGTTTCGAAGTTCTGTGCTTGTTTTTTGCTACAAAAATCACTGAATAACTTGTTGGGTTTTGCAGTTTCTGCGAAAATTCACTTGAATTAAAGTGCTACTACGATCAGAAAATCACTTATCTTTTTTCTTCAAATTTCGAAAGTGTGCTTGCTTAACACACGACTCGCGAAATTTCAAGCTTTAATTTCAAGCAGAAGACTGTTTACTTTGAGTGCAACTTTTTAATTTAACGGTCCGCCATTACTAACTTCAAAATCTTAAGAGAACTGGATCGAGGACGAAATGACGTAAAAAGCCCACAAGAGTAACAATGCAGTGTGTGTAAACCCAGCTGATTGATTTAGTATGCAGCACGGGAATTTTGAGCTTTCAGACTCTCAAACTCGTGTTTTGCATACTTAATAACCTGCATTCACACACTGCAATTTTAAACCAGTGCGCATATGACGTCATTTTATCTTGGATCCAGCTCTCCGAGGCCTAATCGGTCAGTTACGAACGTGAGTAATGGCGGACCGTTAAATTAAAAAGTTGCACTCAAAGTAAACAGTCTTCTGCTTGAAATTAAAGAGTCGGGTGTTAAGCAAGCACGCTTCCGAAATTTGAAGAAAAAGGACAAGTGATTTTCTGATCGTAGTAGCACTTTAATATATTTCTCTTGGTTTTCGAGGAGCACTGAATGAAGGCATTTAATCGCGATTTTCGGAAAGGTTTAATGAGACGGGAGCAAAATCAACCGTTATGCTAACAGTGATACGTTACGTGCAGCATTCACCACCGCCTCCTTTGTCAGTATTCTTACAAATAAACTGTTAAAGCGAGACAAATCGACTAAAAAGAAACACAACTCTCTAAAACAATTACCTGATAGAGTTTCTTCCGCTAAAGTGTACTTAAAGGCCCATTATCACCCTTGATGCATAGCGCGCCGCGACCGTTAATTCTGGAATTTCGTGTAACACGAAGTTACTCAGACTTCGAAGCTCTTTTTTTATCGCTCTTATCTTATCGCATCGTGAACAAATCTCCAAACTTATGGCCGTAAATATGTTCTCTGTTTATTCTTCTTCATTTTCCTTGTATTATTTTGGGACAATTTGTATGTATGTAAAATTAGAAAATTTGGTTTATCAACGGAGTTGATAATGTAAATTGACCACCGTACAGGGATTCGATTAGCTGACGTTTCGAGCGTTAGCCCTTCGTCGGAGCGAATCGAGGAGTTGTGGGTTATGTATGGTTTATATACAGAAAATGGAGCTACGCTATTGGTGGTAACATGGTAACGTGAAAAACATGAATAAATTTAATTGAATGAAAAGCGCTCGTTGATACCGTGGGGATTAAAAGATCCCCACGGTATCAACGAGCGCTTTTCATTCAATTAATTTATTCCTGTTTTTCACGTTACCATGTTACCACCAATAGCGTAGCTCCATTTTCTGTATATAAACCATACACAACCCACAATTCCTCGATTCGCTCCGACGAAGGGCTAACGCTCGAAACGTCAGCTAATCGAATCCCTGTACGGTGGTCAATTTACATTATCAACTCCGTTGATAAACCAAATTTTCGTGTTTCACTCCCCCACCGACGCAGCACCACAGTTTCTTTAGAAACTAATCCCCTTTATTCATATGTAAAATTAGGCCCGTTTAAAGTCAAAAGAGTCAGTGTGGCAATAGTCGGTAGCGGTAACTTCGCAGCGTTGTCTTATCGGCAAAGTGAGGTTCAAGGCGGAAGATTTACAGAAACTCGTTGTTCAAGTATGGTGTTCTTTACCTCGGAGCTTTCAAGAATTTTCTGAGCTTGTTGGAACCGACTTACTGCGATTTGGAAACTGATTTGATGGCGAGTATTAAAAATTATACGTGTCTGGATGTTTGATGTTTTTCATGTACCTCAAGGTCAGTTTGTGTAAATATGGGTTCTGCAGCTTTGGTCAACTCTTCAGTGTTTTTAATTGGACCTGTCGCTAATTCTCTTTACCGAGTTCTAGTTTTTACGCCCCATCGGGCATTCTAGCTTTACGTTCGCAACTTGCCTAAACTGCGTGATAATTAATTTCTCTTTCTCGCCGAGATGTCCGTGATAGATGAGGACTACACCGCCGTTGTTTCCTTCCGTGTTTTAATACGGCGGAGTTCAACCTTTTCCTCCTTTTGTCAAGCCACATGGTCGACTGTAGTTTGAACGCAGTCAGGATAATTGAATGAGAACGTATGAGTATTTTTCTTACTGCAAATTTGAAACCATTACCCGACAATAAATATTTTCTTGTGCATATTTTGTCACCATCCTCGGCACATAATCAGCTGGCTTTATCAATAACGGATCGTTCAATACTTTGCTGTTTTGATTTTAAACCTGTGAACGGATTGTTCACGGTTTCAATGAAGAAATATGAAGAAATATGCACATTTGCTTTGCGAAACCAGGGACAAGCGACAACTCGGCGTGATGAAGCAGACCAAAAGCGCGATAAAAGTAATTGACCAGTCAGAGGCATCATTTAACAATGGCGCGATTTCAAAACAAAAACAAACAACCGCGTTGGATTAAGGATGATAATGGGCCTTTAAAGATCGAAAAATAAAGATAAATTCACCCCGATTCAATACAACTACCAACTGCCAATGGCGCAAACCTATGAACGCTTGATCGCTCACGTGTTACATCACGTGTTCTAATCATTTTCTTGTAGGGCAGGGAGCGTGACCAGTGATAAGAGAGTGACCTTTTGTGATTACTGCCAAAATTTATTTTTATTTATTTATTTGCCACACACAATGAACTTGAATCGTTAATAAATTACAATGATTAATACACAGAATTCGAAATTGCAACGGTTCACATAGAAAAAACAGATAGGACAAAAAGAAAGAAAAAATGGCGAGGGAACCTAATAAAAACCATGGGGCTTGAAGGAAGTTCCCTCCCAAGAAATAATAGATAACTAAACCTAGACAACATGGTAACAGAAGTACAGACAAGTCATATTTGTACACATAACAGAATTAATAATTACTGATAATAGATGTTTTAAGTTTTTTTCCTAAAAGATGCAAGAGGTGAGGAGCCAGTAATCTCAGGAGAAAGAGAATTAAAAAATTTTGGACCTTGATAGAAAACAGAGAATTGCCGATATTTTTTCTACATAATGGTAGACGAAAGGAGTCTGCATACCTTGTATTATAACTATGGAATTGGCTGTTTGTTGAAAAAACGTTTTTCAAATTTTCGAGGGAAAATAGAGTTTTTAAACGAGTACATAAACTGACCTAGATGTAACAAATCAATGTTCTTGACGGTTAGATTTATAAGCTGATCCCCAAACTAGATTACAATAATTAAGGTAAGGAAGTATCATTGAGTTATACAGCATGCGAAGAGAAGTTGTTTAAAGAAAGAAACTAGATCTAAAATATACACCTATGGATTTAAATATTTTATTTGCTAGCCTAGATATATGAGCTTTCCAATTAAGGTTTTCATCTAGCAACTACCCCAAGGAAGACCGCTTCATTGACCTGTGTAAGGGTTCTCTCATTTATAACAACGTTGAAGTTAGAAGAATACTAATTTTTTCTGCCAGGGTTTAAATTCCATAAAATTTGTCTTAGTTAAGCTTAGAGATAGTCTGTTTGGTCTGAACAAATTTGACAGTTTATCGAGTTCACAATTTAAAGTACTGATTAGAAAATCTGGATCTGTATGTGAAATAAATAAATTGGTGTCGTCTGCAAATAAGATTGGCTCAAGCTTTGAAGCATTATTTCAGTCATTTATGTATAGAATAAAGAATAGGGGACGCGGAATTGACCCTTGAGGGACCCCACAAAAGATTTTACGGGGGATTGATCTCTTTCCATTATATTCCACAAATTGTGATCTCTCAGCAGTGAAGTAACTTTTCACCCATTCTAACGCCAGTCCACGAATACCGTACGGATATATTTTATCAAAGAGAACTTCGTGATTCACCGTATCAGAGCCCTTGGAAAGATCTAGAAATACACCGACGGCATGCTCTCTGCGATCCAGAGCAGACGAATTATTTTGTCACACAAGTCAATAAGTGCATGAGTGCGGGTAGAATGGGCTTTCCTAAACCCATTTGGTTGTGGCAAAGAATGTTGAAATCATTTAGGTAACATAAAATAGACATAGGAATGTTATCGTAGCCAGCTGCTTTATCTGATTGAAATTGGTTTGCAATAGAAATAATTTTTCTTCTGTTGTTAAGTCTAGAAAAATCGATTGATTGAAAGTTCCAGATAAAAACGTCTTGTGGGATGTGCTGGATCGTATTCCCTTGGCTAAGTTTGGCCCAATGCTGGAACAATATTGACAAAAATTGTTTGGAATATCTTCTGGATCAGATATTTCCTGATTTCCTGCTTTAAATGCTGTGCTGGATTTTGCTTTTCTTTTCTTTTTTTATTTTTTTTTTATTTTTTTATTTATGAGATCGTTAAGCAATCTCCATCGGGCTCTCATGTTGGACTTGGACTCATTTAGCTTTTCATCATAACATAGCCTTTTTGCAATTCTCAAGGAGTGGTTTAATTTTGTTCCTGTACTGTTTATACAGCGCTTTTTTTTTCTGTGAAGATGGATCAGATAGATATTGCTTGTATAATTTGCTCTTACGTTTGACAGATTTAAGTAAACTCTTGGACAACCAAGGCTTTGTAAGCTGATTCTTTCCCTTTAATTTTTTGGGTGGAAAACACGTGTCATAAATCTGAGAAAATTTATCGAGAAAGCTACCGCAATACATTTTTGGATCATTGTATCCAGGTATTTGTAGCCAATCAGTACGTTCAAGTTGTCGAAGAAAATTCAAAATGTTCGCTTCGTTCTTTCTATTACACAAATACAGTTTCTCTAGACCTGTGAGTGGGAATGTTGTCGGAGCAAATGGAGACTGATAAAGGTAAATGATCCGAAATGTCATCCAACAATAAACCAGCTGTTCGGTATTGGTTGTCAAAGTAGTTGGTAAAAATATTGTCAATAAGAGTTGCAGTGTGAGATGTTATCCTTGATGGTAACGCGGAATCAACGGCGCGAACATACAAGAATGAAGCCCGTGCAAAAATTCCCCGGTGGCATGATGATTGTGGTGGTTCAGTAGATTCAGATTGTAATCACCCATTAAATAACATATCTTGTTTTCTCTTGAGACCTTAACTATGATTTCATTGAAGTCTGCAACAAAAGAAATCACATTTTGGTTTGGTGGTCTGAAACTCATACCCAACAATAATATTTTTTTTTTCCACGAGGTCTTATGATCTGAATAAACAAAGTTTCTATCACATCATCATTAGGCGCACTTATGGCATCGCGTATTTTGAATTAAGATCATTTGACACGTATAATCCAACACCCCCGCCTGATTTGAATAAGTGGTTTTTCGTAAACAAAATCGTACCTGTCGATATCTACATTATGATTAGAGTTTCAGTTATTCCAACGATAGAAAATCTTATATCTGGATTGGCCAGCAATGTAGGTAAATCATGTAATTTATTTTGAAGACTTCTAATGTTGAGGTGAAAAATGGGGAAATCACTGTCATTTCTAGTTTCGCTTTGTAATGTTTCATTAAATTTACCTTCAACATAATAATCACAGAGACTATTTATATTAACATGAGCGTCAGGATCTATATCTTCTGAACGTATGAGATAGCGGTCAAGATTGGAAGTTAAAGGATTAAATAGCAAGTTGGATAAATGATCAAGATCATAGTGAACGGGGCCATTTTGGAGTTCATACAGCATCAAAGCAAATTCCTCATCGTCTAAATGACTAAATGGTAAATCAGGTAAATTACCGCTATTTCACACATTTATCCTTCGATCCATGAAATTATTTTTCTCGAACTTTCCATTCTTCTCAAACCTGTATTCCCTAGATACAAGAGAAGGGAAGGAAAGCTTCAGAAGCTTACAGGGGTCGGGAAGGGAGAGATAAACGGCATGACCTTTGCAATTGGGAAACCGCTTTTTCCACCCAAAACGGCGCATTACAAAAACTCTCTTGCTTCAGCGAGGCAATCATGAATTACAAAAGGGGACAGATATGGCATACCGCTGCTACGCTTATGTCATTCGAGTGGTCTCAGTTTTCACATCCTTTATGCCACGAGCCTTTGAACAGAGTTGAAAATAACAACAGTAAAGTAATGACTCTGTTTAGGTTCAGTTATCCCAGCTCCTAAACACATTAATGACTCTAAACCAGGAGTTATATCCACTCCCTTTGCAGAGGTAAAGTAACTCTACGAAAATAATTCCCCAAAGTAGAGTTATTTTAACTCTTCTTGGAGAGTTGCGATCACTCCATAACTGCTCCCTAAGGGGAGTTATACTAAACCCTTAAGGAAAACGAGTTAATTTAACTCCATAGGGAGTTACGTTTAACTCCAATTCAGAGTTACAATAACTCCCACAGGGTAACTCCAATTTAGGAGCCAAATTTACTCCCCAGTTGGAGAGAATACTCTTTTGTTGGAGTTAAAATAACTCTTTCTGGAGTAACTCCGAACAAAAATAACTCCACCTAGAGGAGTTAGTTTAACCCCACTCCAAGAGTTAAAATAACTCTTTAAAAATTACTGTGTATGCTTGCATGCAATGCCTTATATTTGCATCCGAACTTTACAGTAAAAAAAAAGGGCCCATGGCAGAACTGTTTCCGCCTTCCCTCCTCCTCCTCCTCCTTCTCAATTTTCCTGTTTTCAGGAAGAGAGAAACTTCCCAACACGAAGTTCAAGAAGGTGGTTGACTTTAATTCATTACAAATCACTTTTTGTATTTGTAGTTTAATCTTTCTGTATTCGCAAAGGCAATTAAATTTGTGTATGTCTCTCAAGAAACGTCTAATTCATTAGTAGCGTGTTTAAATTGATCGTTCCAAACGATAAAGAGGTCTATTGTTGTTGTTGAAGGGTATAAGGTTGTCCCATGGGCTTTTCTACGGTAGAGGTCGCATGCAAATGTAGAGCACTGCATGTTTGCATAATTAGCTAGTGACTAACGGAGCGGAAAACAAGTAACGTTAGTTAAGAATCTACACGGAGCGGAAAACAAGAGAGATAGCTAAATATGTATTCTCTTTGGTCACCGATAGCTGAGATGTCAGATCGTATCGCGATTTAGACATTTTATTGCGATAGAAAAGAGCAGCTTTATAATTACCAGTAGGGAATAAAATAGAGAGTTTTAAGTTCAAATTCCTGTGTTTGTGGTTTTTATATAATATATTATAGTATATTATACTGTGAGAACAAGTTTGAACCAAGAGGAGAGCAATAAACGCTCTTCCGGCTGGGCTTTGGCTACATACAGCAAATTATTTCCTTAATGTTGTTGCTTTCAACTTAAGTTACTCAGCGGGCATGTCTAGGCAACGCAATTGTCTCCGAATAAATATGTGAATGATCATCGCTGTTATGAACACTACTTGAAGACGCCTACATCAGTGAATACACTGATCGATTTGCTCTGGCTTAATACCGAAGGCACTCGCATTGCATGGTGCTTTCAAAGCACATCTGGGAATTACAGGACAGCAAAGCCAGCTACGTACAACGTTCAATGACGTATCATCAAGAAAGCAAACACTTACAAAGGAAAGCCTCCCCTCTTCAACTTGTGACTTTCTGCGTAGTATATCCGGGAGTTAACAAATACCACCTCGCAAAACGACCTCGTCGCTTCGCTCCTCGGTTGTATTTTTTTAACTCCCGGATATACTACTTAGGGGGAGCTCGCGCAAAGCGCGGAACCGCGAACCCCGTGCGACCCAATTAAAGGAGGGGCCCCAAAGGGTTACACCAAACACGGGACCAAGTGAGTCCAAAAAAAAATGATTTTTGCGTATTACTACTGAAATTTTCGACGTTACGTGGCTCATTTGGTTGCTTTTTATCGTTTGTGCTCGATTTGTTTGTTGGGGTGGCTAAACGATCAAACATTTGCGAAATTTTGGATTAACATGTTTGATTTCGATCAAAAATGGAAAGCCATTTAATGCACTATTGTGAGAGGTGGCTAAACCGACAAACATGCTCGTCCAACGATGTTGGATGAAAATATTTGATCGTTCTTTGATTGCTAAATTTGTTTTTGAACAAACACACGCGTCGACTGTATTGTTTTCTTGTAATGTTTTGATGTTTTTGAACCGCGGTCAATTCCTGTTGACTACTCTAAACATAAAATATTGGGGCAAGGAAAGCCATGCTGTGTTGCTCAATACAAGTACAAAAAAAAATAATCGTGGAGCTACGCTTTTAGGCTTGGCTAAATCTATAGATTACATTTATAGGAAGCATAGGCTCTAACCGTTGACATTTGTTCATTGAGGGTATAGCATTTTTATTCACTTGACAAGAACATTGGGCATATCATTGACTCAAAAACGGCATATTGGACATCTCCCCTATGGTCACGTTACTTGAAGCCATTTAATTGTGCATATTTGCGTCTAACTTAAACCATGCACAAATGTCCTACTGTCTGTATACCATTCCCTGGTAAAGGTGTTAAAATAGAATGTGTTACTGCGAGATTAATTCAAAGGCAAAAATGCATATTTTTTCCTAATTGTGCACGATGTGTTGGCTTTAAGGTCACGTGACAGCCTTAAGCTGCCACGACAACCTTGCTATCATATATTTTTGGAATCTACTCATGATAAACTTTCATTTCATGTATGATAGCCTTTTCCACCTCGTGTGGTACCAAAATCTCAATTGGCTCATGGACTATACAGTTTGACTAAGCTGTACACAAACCTGTTCTTAGCCCTTTGAGTCAACCCAAGGTTGATCAGACCATTATTCTGACACAAACCTTCCAAATGTATTGACATTTCCACCCCACTAATGCAATAACGGCACTAACTGAGAATCATTATCATCGATATACTTTGATCGATAAACCTAGTATAAAGTTATGCTTCTTCACATAAGAAAGACTGAAAAGGAAAACCAAGTGCTATTGGAACTAAGGAACATGTCTCTAAAGACCAAAACCAAACTGGCAGATGAAATGGAAAGCAGTCTGGAAGCTGATGATAAGGTTGATATTTTTCTTTTAATTTATTACTTTCAATGTGAGAAGTTTCTTAGCCTTCAGAGTACCTAGTATTTTACTCGTACCTGTGTACAGCTGTGCAAACAGTACTCTGGGATGTAACATCGAGAAACCTCATTTTCCACGTAACTGTTGATTAAGTGTTGAAATAAGTGATTGTACGAACTTTCGTTGAAAGAGAAAGTATGGGCACTACCCCGGGAGGTGAGGTTTACTGTAGGGTGGGTAGCGAGGCACAGAGTGAAATGCCTACTTTTCCACCCTTGTTGTATGCGAAAGGGTTTTTTGTTTTTGTATTTTATTGATTTTTCCATAATAATTCAATACTTTACACACGCAAAGCAAAAACAAAACAAAATAGCAACAAAAACAACAACATAATAATAATAATAATAATAATAATTATAAAAACTCGACTTAACAACTAACCAGGGGCACGCAACGAGAATATAGTTCAAAACCACTTAAACATAGCATTGTTGAACGTATTTTAGTATTTAAACGGTAAATATAAGCATATTTTTATCTCCTAAAAATGTTTCATCTGTTCGGATTTCCTAGCTGAAAGTATAGTAATCCGAAAATTATAGGGATCAAAACTTACCTTTTCGAAAATTTCAGCCAGAAAAAAGGCTTTCGAAAATTCCAGGTGACCTTTTTAGGGTAAAAATCCGTCAAAATGGGCAATTATACCGTTTTTTAGATGTTCGAAAATCCTAGGAGAGGCAGACAAGCAAGAAATTTTACAACAAATGTTCCGAAAATTCTAGATCTCAAATCGTCTTCCGAACAGATATTTTCCGAAAATTGACGTTGGGTGCCCCTGAACTAACGTAAACAAGATGTTATATATAACCAGTTAAAAGCAATAAATTTCTTGCTCAAATCGATACTAGGACTTCAACTTGTTACTATCTCTTCATATACTTGCCCCATTTTAAAGAGTGTATATTTAACTTATTATTTAATTTAAATTTGCACTTCTACTTTCAATAAGATAAAGTGAATCGATAATTGATAAAAGAAGGACGGATGTAAAACATTTCTACAATAAATGTAAATGTATTGTTTTGCAATAATAATAACATGATTCAATAACAAAAAATCGTTCTTCCTTTTCTTGAGACCAAATAATATGTCTAAAGCGCAAAATGAATCATGAATTTTGATATTTGTATCTCTACACCAGCAAATGCTATCACTCCAAAGCGTTGTGATGGTGGGATAAGATACAAAGAAATGTTCAAGGGATTCGTCCACAGTTCCACAAAAAGAGCTTACTGAGGAATCCACCCTACCCATTTTCTTTAGAAGGATATTTGTAGTTAAAATTCTATGGAGTATTTTAAATTGAAATCCTCGTGACTTTGTATCCAGAGCAACCTTGACTGTAAATTTCTTTCCACTTTAGAGAATGTTCACTAAATAAATCTGTGTATCATTGTTGGGCTGTTGGTGTTGTTGAGACTTTCGACTTAAGATCCGCATAGACGCCATTAGAAATAGCTTTACTTATTGGAGTGCCAATATCAAGCAATATTAAGTAAATTTCATCTTGAAGGACAAAGTCTGATTTATCTACATAGCTTTTTGTTCTAAGAATCTCTCGCCATTTACAAGGAATCGCATCTATGATAGCAATAATTCCGAAAAACTCCAGCGGAGAAAAATCAGATTCATTCAAATACTGGTAGAAATGAATCGATTTTCTTTGGATATTAAATCACCAATTCTAATTTTTCCTTTGCTAACCAGATGTTTATTGTAGACAGGCTTGCCATGAATACAAATGAACCTATTGTTCCATATAACTGTTCTAGATATATCTTCGTGTGATGGAATATCATTCCTTTGTCTAGCTCCCGAGCACTCTGTGAAGCATTCAAAACCTTCTTTGTAGTACTTAGGAGGAGTAATTGGAAGTTTTTTCAAGTCGAAATCCCAGCAATGAATTAATTTGCCTCCAATCGGCTTGAGATAGTGCAATAAAAACGTTTTCCAAGTACTTAATTGATCATTAGCAAAGTTTTTACAGCACATTATTCTTTGTGTTTTAATAATCGATTCTAAGTTAGGGGCTTTGAGACCACCATGTTCAACGTCACTGATAAGGGAGGACCGTTTTACGTTGTCTTTGCCTTTCAATATAAAATCATATATAATGCTATTGGCTTCTAAAGTTGATCACCTCTTTGTCTAAACTAATCAAGCCAGTACGGTACATAATTGTTGGAATTACAAAGGTTTTAACAATTTGGATTCTGCCGATAACAGTAAGATTTCTCCATCTCCGCAACTTAAGCTTTCCTTTGATGGAGTGTGTGATTTCATCAAAATATTTTGATTCCCAAGAAAGAGTATTTCTGTTTTATCATAATTAATGCGGAGGCCTGACCATTCACTAATTCTTCCGTTGTATCAAGAAGTCTATTAAATGATTGCTCATGTCTTACAAATCCTGTTAAATCATCTGCGAATATTTCCAATTTGCTTTCGTTGCCATCTACATTAACACCTCGAATACTTGCATCCCCACGTATTCTTATTGCTAGCACTGCTAAAACTATAATAAATAAGTTATGGCAAAAGTGGATCACCCTGCCTTACGTCTCTTTGAATCGAGAACTGTCCAGCAGCAAACCGTTATTAATCACACAACTTGAAATATTCTGGTAAAAAGTACGAAGCCACTAAATAGAGGAAGAAAGCCAAAGGCGGAAAGTGTCTCATATAAAAAATTCCTGTTCACCGAGTCAAAGGCTTTCCGGAAATCAGTAGCGACCATACGACCGTCGATTTCAGTATCTCTCAGTGAACTCCAATACATCATCAATTGTGCGTATTGCATCAAATACAGTTCTTCCTTGGACGTAGGCACTTTGATTGTAATGAATAATACTGGGCAGCCTTAGACGCTATTTTGGCATCAACATTGATCGGCGATATTAGCCTCCAATTGCTAATTTTTCTCTTGTCGTTATATTTCTTTTCCAGAAGGGTTATAATAGCTTGTTAATGCGAGTTCGACAATTAATCATAAGACAATTAATCATAAGAACAGACTATCCAGCAAGGAGGTCACCTACTACATCACAAAAAACAATATAAAATTCGCCCGTAAGACCATGATCGTTTCCCAGTGATTTATTTTTCTGAAAAGATTGTAAGCTCTTAAAACACTCCGAAGCAGTTAATTTTCCTTCACACAGTGTTGCCTCTTCATCTGAGAGTTTTGGTATTCCCGGATTCCCTAGAAAGGAATGCAGCAAATTCGCCGATGGGTTAAGAAGCTCTGATTTATACAAATTAGTGTAGTAATTTTCAACCTCAGCAATAATTTTTCGCGGCTCCGAGGTTAGAAAACCATCTTCAGTGAAAACTTCCCGAACCGAGCTCTTAGATTTCCTAGTGGTCTCAAGACTTAAGAAATATCTATTACACAATATTGATACCACCTAGCTCTAGAGCGAATAATCACACCCATTGATAAATGCTCATAAATTGAGTTATATTCATTTTTTGCGATTTCAAAGACAAGACGGGTTAATACCGAAAATTTCTTCATACTGCTTCAGTAATCTTTCAACATCTGCAAGCTTATCACGTCTCGCACACGCTTTTTCCTTACTATATTTAATTGTGACTTGCCTTATTCTATATTTGATCAAGTCCCAAAGCACTCTTTTACCACTAACGTCTGAAAACTCCTCGCGCCAGTCTGGTACCTTCTTGTTAAACATCAAATTGAATTCGGAGTCTTCCAGCAAACTGGCATTGAATTTCCAGTAAGACGGACCAAATTTTTGCTTCTCAATACTATTGAAATGGAGAAGAATCGCCGAGTGATCAGGATTAACCGATGGAATGATATCCACTTTTTCAACCTCTTCTTGATACGAGTCGCTAGTCAGCCAATAGTCTAATCGTCGTTGTGTGAAAGGAGTTTTGTGCCTCCAAGTGAAGCGTTTACAATCAGGATTTCGTGCCCGCCAGATATCTACCAAATCAAAATTTAAACCCATATTTTAAATGTAAGTTAAAGAGTCTTTCTTTGTTGAATTTCCCCCAGAGCATTCAAGGTCTGTGCTGAGAGCAACATTAAAATCGCCTCCCAAAACATTTTTTTGATCGACATTGTTATAACAATTTCCTAGGAGGCTATTCAAATTATTGAAAAAAAAAAAAAAGAACAACAACAACAACAACAACATGCTCTTCTCTCGCTTTTTTTATTCTTGGCCATTGCTTCCTTCTTCGTTCACGAATCTCGTCTGGATAATCAGGATACACCCTCGCGTTGGTATCTTCCCCCAACTCTCGCCTTTAAACATCATTTCGCGGTCTGGAAATCTTAAGAACCGAGCGATTATTGGTCTTAGTTGCCCTGGTTTTTTCGTTCCAAGTCTATGCACTCTATGAAATTCTATGGAATCCGAATTGTCAATGTTCTGGCCCAGGTTCCTGGAAAGCCAATAAGCGCTAATCAACGGATAAATCCCACTAATCGGGGAATAAAATTTATCTTCGGTTAGATTCTTTTCCACAAAGCACGATTAGCACTACCCTAAGGATAAACCAACGGTTAAATTTAACACACTTAGCGAGGTGGATTAACTCACTAGCCGCGGAATAAAATTTTTGAAAACAAAATGGCGGAATAAACCATTCGTGAATTTGATGCAGGAAGTAGGGGAAAACAACTTATACCACAAATAGTACTTCTTAGAGACTTTAATGACCGAGAACTTTCAGTCTATTCAAATTTAGGAGAGTATAAATCGAATTTTTGGAAGAAAACAGTCATCTACGGTGAACGATGGCGAACCGAGGCAGGCAAAACACGCAAATCTTACATTTTTTCCGACTCAAAATTGATAAGTTATTCCTAAGCTTAGACATATGCAACAACTTCGTCAATTGGCTCTTTTAAACGTTAAGATCTTAAAGATAAATAGCTATTCTATTCTAGCAGAGGCTTCACGAAGCAGAAAATAAGCATAAGCTAGCAAAGCTTTAATTTTAGCCATGCTGAGCGCAAGAGAATAACAACACCCAACGGCTAAAATATTTTTGCGCTTGCATACGTTTATATGTTTTCCTTTACCCTTAGACATAACTTTTCGCCTGTTTGGGAAATACAATTTTTTAATCAAATAAAATTCTTGCAACAAACTGCATTAGAAAGAAATATGCAAAATTTAAAGCTTTAATATACAAATTCAACCAACATTTTTGTAGCTAGAATTCGACACTGAAAGAATCAAGAAGATCTTAACTCACCCATTTCAGCCAATTCGGCTTACAAGTTAAGCTTAAATTCTCGCTTACAGAGGTTCTGATTTTCCTTGACCGCCAAAGCCGCGTTTCACTGAATCATTATTTCCATTCCGTTTCCTTTTATTAAAAAAATATCGCAAGGGTTTTGTTTTGTTAAGAAAATGTACCTTTTTTCTTAAACTATGACAAAAATAAGAAGGTTTGATTAATACAACTTATGACGCCGTTTTTTCCGTGAATCAGAAAACGACTAAACGCTTCGAGTTCGTGCACATCTTCGCTTCCCATTTTCCCGCAAACACGCGCGAAAATGACGATGCCGTTGTGAATAACCGGTCTGACTGGTTTATTCCGAGTTTAATCGAGGGATAGTTAATCGAAGGATAAATCTGTTTTGAGGAACGCCGTTTTATTCCCTGATTAGGTATCTCTGATTAGGTATTAGGTATCATCTTGAATTAACCCCTAATCGGGGATAGTTTCATCGGATTTCCAGGAACCGGGGCCAGTTCATCACTGAAAAACTTGTATAGCAACTCCTTTGTATTCTCAACGCCATTTTCCTCCTGAGGAATTCCGAAGAAACGAAGATTCTCTTCTACTGTAGACCTCTTGATATAAAATCCCGTCCTTCAGCTCTTTCATTTCTGCAGCAATTTCTTCTTCTTTCTTTTTCCGCTTTTCTATCTCGGCTTTATGGCAAACTCCATTCCTTTCTCGACCTCTCCCACCTTCTTGTCAGTCATGTCAGCCCTCCCGTGGAGCGAGTTTAGCTCAGCTTGGGTTTTACTTACCGCCTTTTCCAAGTTGCTTATCTTCTCACATAATCCTTCTATCTTTTCCAATCGCGTTTCGACACTCGTTAATCTGGTGAGTATTTCTTGCAATTGAGACGCTATCTACTCGCCCATATCGGTTGTTTGTAGCACTTGCTCGTTCGCTTCTACAAATGTATAGTGAAAATGAAGTATCACAAATCTTTTTTCCTTCTGGAGAGCAAGTATCGCTTCCAAAACTTGTGCCGCATTTGCTCTGGTCTTGCGTTTGGTAATTGTATCACTCTTGGCCATAAAATGTCTTGTTGAACTTTGGTATTGCAGAAGAGCAGAAAAACATGTCCTTACCCGAGCATGGTAGACCCAGACCCCATATGCGAAAGGGTGACAAAACTTAATAGCTTAGTAATTCGAAGGCTCCTAATGTTCCAGTAACGTTGGGGAGTTCCTTTTTGAGTGTAAGAAAGAAGAACTTTTCTTATTCTAAGTTAAATAGCATAAGATTTAGGGAACAGCCAACCAATTTATGAATAGTTAGCTCTTATAGTTATAGGACTTCAGTTTAGTCTCCCCATTTTTTCTATGAAATTGGTTGACGTTTATAGTTCATAGGAGCTTTGGGCTGTGAGTAGCATGGGAATTTAATTATCAATGGTAATGTGTAATGTGCCCGTGAGAAAGATGATAGCGGAGCTCAGGCGGCCCAAATGGCCGCCAAGCGGAGCACGTACCATACTTATAGAAACCCATCAACTGCTTTTCTCATGGCAAAAATGGCTAGCGGTATTGCTCGTGAGCACGCACGACGACGACGTCGCTCAATAATTAATAATATCCTAATAATAATCATAATAATCCAATATGGGGGCCAACATGGCGGGCATACTCCAGCTGATTACCTAGTTTACAGCGCACATCTTTGATATAGGGCATCCATGTCATGGCTAATTGACAGCTGTAAAAACAAGGTTTTCGCTGATCAGTATCATGTGACCACATCGCGGGCTCAAGTTTAGAGCTCATCGTGGTCAGCTGGTTTTTTTTAAGTTTATGCCTTTACGCGAATTAAAAGACAGAACTTCGAAGGGCATGAAGTTGTTTTGCTCAAAAAAGAAGTTGTTTTGCTCAAAATGAAGAAACCAACTGAATGTGAAATCTCGAGCCGCAGAAAGCGTACGAAAAATGAAGCCTCGTTTTGGCTTGGGTGACTCGTTTTGGTTTAGATAACCTGACTTGACCCTGCGATCCAATCGAAAATCGCGGGCTCAAGTTTAGAGCTCATCGAGGTCAGCTGTTTTTTTTTTTGAAGTTGACCGCTGACCAGGTAATGGTTTTCGAATAGATCGAAAATATTGCTTGAATAAATATTGCTTGAATGAAAATATTTGATCGTTCTTTGATTGCTAAACTTGTTTTGGAACAAACACGCGTCGACTGTATTGTTTTCTTGTAATGTTTTGAGGGTTTTGAACCGCAGTCAATTCGTGTTGACTGCTCTAAACATAAAATATTGGCGCAAGGAAAGCCATGCGGTGTTGCTCAATACCAGTAAAAAAAAACAATAATAATAATCGTGGAGCTCCGCTTTTAGGCTTGGCTAAATCTATATATTATATTATGCTTGTTCCTTGGCAATGGGCGAAAGGACAACTGAAAAGAAATCAGAGTCCCAAGCCCACAAACAAGTCGGAAACTTTGTATAAGAACCTAGATAAGCGACCTGAATCACCAGGGGCTCCTGCAGCTCAGTGCCTTGTTGTTAGAGTATCTGACCGGTGTTACAGAGCTCGTACGTTCGATTCCTACATGGAAAGCTGATTTCCTTTCAGTTGTCCTTTCGCCCGTTGCCAAGCAACTAGCGTTATGCATGAAATTATAGGGTGACAGGCAGATAACCCCTTTTTTCCTGTCCTTTTTTCTAATAATCCTTTGCCTTATACACATTCTAACGTACCTATTCTTGGACCTGAAGTTCATGCTCATTTGATGCCATAGGTGTCTGTTATAAAACAATCTCAACTAAACTAATTTCTGCATCATGGTAATATGCATTACATGAAACAACTTTACTTATCACGAATATGCACGCTCATGGTAAAAAATTATATGTAGTGACACAAATAGATGAGAGTTAGTCTAGTGACCATATCAAAAATGCTAATAATCTGTCGTTAAACATTTTTTTCTGTGGTTTCAGTTTTGTTAGAGACTAATCAGAACTGCGTACATGTCATGTGTTGTTGAACTGCATGCGGAGATCACTGGCTCGTCGAACACAAAACATCACTAAACATTATTTGTCGAACACAAAACATTAAACATTATTTTCAGAAACAAAACACCATTTGTGTTTTTAAAGACCTTTTGGAATATTAAACATTATATAATCAAAACCACCTTCCAAAGTGAGTTATGTGTTACTCTGGCAATTTTGGAAAATTCTGATTTACAGTTATTCAAATTTTCAGTTGAACCAGGAGGAAGAAAGCAAAACTGCAGCACAAAACAAAACTGGTGAAGAATGTGCCTGTCCCTCCCACAGTGCCATGCGATATGCCAAGCAGGGTGATTATAAGGCAGCTTTAGTTTCCTTCTGCAAGGTACTTAGCAGCGCTACACGCGTTGGGGACAAGGAAACAGAATTACGCGTTTATGCTAACCTTGCCCTTTGTTATAAAAATCTTGGTGATCCCATTAAATCCATCGAGTTCTATCACCACATGCTGAGTATCTCCAAAGAAGTGGAAACAAAGATTCAGAAGGAGCGGCATATGTAAACCTTGGCCTTGCTTATGAATCACTCAGGGATTTCAAGAAAGCTATCGAGCACTATCAGCAAAGTCTTTCTATCGCCAAACAACTGGGAAACCAAGATTCGGAAAGAAAGGCATATACAAACCTTGGTAATGTTCATTTCTTCCTCAGTGATTTCAAGAAAGCTATCGAATACCATCAGCAAGCTTTTAGTATCGCCAAACAAGTGGGAAACAAATATGCAGAAGGAAAGGCATACACAAACCTCGGTAAAGCTCATCACTATCTCAGTGATTTCAAGAAAGCTATCGAGTACCATCATCAAGCTCTTAGTGTCGCCAAACAAGTGGGGAACAGAGATTTACAAGGAACGGCATATATAAGCCTTGGTGTTGCTCATTCCTCCATCGGTGATTTCAAGAAAGGTATCGAGTACCATCAGGAAGGTCTTAATATCGCAAAACAAATTGGAAACAAAGATTCAGAAAGAGTGGCATATACAAACCTTGGAATTGCTCATTCCTCCCTCAGTGATTTCAAGAAGGCTATCGAGTACCATCAGCAAGCTCTTAGTATCGCCAAGCAAGAGGGAAACAAAGATTCAGAAAGACAGGCATATGTAAAACTTGGTATTGCTCATTCCTCGCTCAGTGATTTCAAGAAGGCTATCGAGTACCATCAGCAAGCTCTTAGTATCGCCAAACAAGTTGGAAACAAAGATGCAGAAGAAAGGCATATACAAACCTTGGTAGTGCTCATACCTCCCTCAGTGATTTCAAGAAAGCTATTGAGTACTATCAACAAGCTCTTAGTATCGCCAAACAACTTGGAAACAACAGTTTAGAAGGAGGGGCATATACAAACCTTGGTAGCGTTCACCTCTCTCTCGGTGATTTCAAGAAAGCTTTCGAGTACCACCAGCAAGCTCTTAGTATCGCCAAACAACTTGGAAACAAAGATTTAGAAGGAGCGGCATATACAAACCTTGGTAATGCTCATTTATCGCTCAGTGATTTCAAGAAAGCTATCGATTACTATCAGCAAGGTCTTAGTATCGCCAAACAAGTCGGAAACAAAGATTCAGAAGGACAGGCATATACAAACCTTGGTAGTGCTCATTTATCTCTCAGTGATTTCAAGAAAGCTATCGATTACTATCAGCAAGGTCTTAGTATCGCCAAACAAGTGGGAAACAAAGATTCAGAAGGAGCGGCATATAGAAACCTTGGTGTTGCTCATGAATGCCTCAGTGATTTCAAGAAAGCTATCGAGTACAACGAGCAAGGTCTTAGTATCGCCAAACAAGTTGGAAACAAAGATGCAGAAGGAAAGGCATATACAAACCTTGGTAGTGCTCATACCTCCCTCAGTGATTTCAAGAAAGCTATTGAGTACCATCAGCAAGCTCTTAGTATTGCCAAACAAGTGGCAAACAAAGATTCAGAAGGAGGTACATATACAAACCTTGGTAGTGTTCATAACTCCCTCGGTGATTTCAAGAAAGCTATTGAGTACCATCAGCAAGCTCTAAGTATCGCCAAACAAGTTGGAAACAAAAATTCTGAAGGAAAGGCATATGGAAATCTTGGTAATGCTCATTTCTCTCTCAGAGATTTCGAGAAAGCTATCGAGTACCATGAGCAAGCTCTTAGCATCGCCAAAGAAGTGGGAAACAATGATTCAGAAGGAGCGGCATATTCAAACCTCGGTAATGATTACGACTCTCTCGGTGATTTCAAGGAAGCTGTCGAATACTATCAGCAAGGTCTTAGTATCGCCGAACAAGTAGGAAATAAAGATTCAGAAGGAAAGGCATATTATAACCTTGGTCTTGCTTATCTCTCTCTCGGTGATCTCAAGAAAGCCATCGAGCTGCTTCAGCAAGCTGTTGCCATCGCTAAAGAAGTTGGAAACAAAGTGGTAGAGGCAAGTGCATCTGCTAACCTTGGGCTTGCCTATTGCACTCTCGATAATGCCTCTCTAGGAGAAGATATTTTAAAATCTAGCGTTAGATTACTAGATGAGACGAGGGATCTCCTTAAATTGAATGACGAATGGAAAATCAGCCTTCGAAATCAATATGATGGAGCCTACAGAAATTTATTTATTGCTCAATTAAACCAGAAAAAGTTTGAAGAGGCACTCTCTACAGCTGAGCGTGGACGTGCACAAGCTCTGATGGATCTCATGGAAGCAGAATATGGAGTAAAGTTAACTCAGCAAGATTCACGTGAACACATCTCTTGGGTTTCAAACTACCTCACATCCGTGACGGTATTTATTGCAGAAGCCCCAAATTCAGTCAATTTCTGGGTGCTGCAGGAGGGACAGCCATGCCAGTTTGTGCGGAAGGCAATCGGTGATACCATAGAGTCTTTAACTCATAAGGCCTACAAACACATTGGAGTTTTTAAGAAGGTCATGTGCGAAAATCGTTCATTGGATCAGCAAGACGATAAAGAGTATGAGGAGGCTTCCGAACGAAATCTGGATGAAAAGGAATTGGCATCGGAAGACAGGGAAAGAAATGCTTTAAAGGTACTTTCCGGTGTGCTAATTGGCCCAATTTCAGATTTGATACAAGGTGATGAAGTTGTTATTGTCCCTGATGCTGCATTGTTTTTGGTGCCTTACGCCGCACTTGTTGACCAGCATTTCAGGTACTTGTCTGAAACTCTGAGAATTCGACTGGTTCCCACACTAACCAGCTTAAAGCTGATGGCAGAGTGTCCTGAAGACTACCACAGTACGTCTGGTGCACTACTTGTTGGTGATCCTTTGGTAGAAGATGTCCGCATCGACGGAGAGAAAGTCGAACAGCTTCAAGCTGCAAAAAAAGAGGTAGAAAAGATTGGGGCCATTCTGAACATTTCACCCCTCACTGGAAAACATGCAACAAAAGCAGAAGTTTTGAACAAGCTAAACTCGGTTGCTTTAGTACACATTGCGGCTCATGGTCAAGCGAAAACTGGGGAAATTGTTTTGTGTCCTAACCCTGATGGACCTAACAAGGGAGACTTTCTTTTGACGATGAGTGATGTGTTAAAAGTAAAACTGCGAGCAAAACTTGTTGTCCTGAGCTGCTGTCACAGTGGCCGAGGGAAGATTAAGGCAGAGGGCGTGGTTGGTCTTGCACGTGCCTTTTTGGGAGCTGGAGCTCGCTCTGTTCTTGCGTCACTGTGGGCGATTAGTGACGAAGCCACTCTGGAGTTCATGAGATACTTTTATGAAAGTTTGGTGGAGGGACAAAGTGCCGGCCAGGCTCTCAACCAAGCCATGAAACTGATGCGGGAATCCGGCGACTTCAGAGTTGTCAGACACTGGGCTCCGTTTGTACTCATCGGTGATGATGTCACCTTGAATTTTGAAGAGTTGAGGTAAGGGTTTTGTTACAAACTCTTCATTGGTTCCGTTGTTTCACGCTATTGACATCTAGGTGCCAGTAGGATTAATATATAGATTTAGCCAAGCCTAAAAGCGGAGCTCCGCGATTATTATTTTTTTACTGGTATCGAGAAACACCACATGGCTTTATTTGCGCCAATATTTTATGTTTAGAGCAGTCAACAGGAATTGACCGTGGTTCAAAAACATCAAAACATTACAAGAAAACAATATAGTCGACGCGTGTATTAGTTCGAAAACAAATTCGGCAATCAAAGAACGATCAAATATTTTCATCCAACATCGTGGGACGAGCATGTTTGACGGTCAGCCACCTTTCACAATAGTGCATTAAATGGCTTTCCATGTTTGATCAAACACGTTCATTCAAAATTTCGCATTACGAACAAATATTTGATTGTTTAGCCACCCCAACAAACAAATCGTGCACAAACGGTAAAAAGCAACCAAATGAGCCGCGTAACGTCGAAAATTTCAGCAATAATACGTAAAAATCAATTTTTGGACTCCCTTGGTCCCGTGTTTGGTCAAACATTGTTTTGCGTTTAGCCACCAAACGTTATGCTTGACGTTATGCTTGACATACACAATAATGGATGAAAATGTTTCCATATTTCGTAGTAAGTTAAGCTTAGACATAAGCTTAAATGTCGAAGAAAAGAGAAAAAGGTAAACAGTTCTGATAGTTTGGATAGGTAATCGCATGAAGCCGAGTAAAATTAAGGATTAATATCACTTGTGCCAGTTTTCAGAAAGTTGCTGAAATTTCCCTCGTCGCGAAAAACATAAGTGATGTTAATAACATAAGTGCAAACGTTTCTTTCAGTTCTTAAACAGAAGAAACACAGACGTCGAAAAACATGTACAGTCAGCCAAGCGGAGAAAAACCACTCGTTCGCTTGCCAAACAACAAACAATTTGACTAGCTACTTCGTTGTGCCCAAAACGAGTAGATTGTTATTTATATCCAGTCGAGACAAAAATGCATGTTTCATTCCTGAGCAAAAGTAATAACGATTAAACCAAATGCTAAGCTTCAATTTATTTAAGTTACCTGTGTTGTCGAGCTTTCTACCACTTGAAAATGCGCATCTATCCACTATAGTAAAAACGCGCATCTACAAAAATAGCAAACGGTTTGTCCAAAGAAAGAACTTCCTCTACCAAGTTTGCGCTACTCGTTCCTCCCATTAATGCTGGTGAGTTATTAAGTGAGCTTTCATGGTGAGCTGCAAGATGCCACCGTAAAGTGAATAAGCCCTTGAAGTGTTAAATCATTTTGTTTTTCAACCACACAATTCGGGCGCCATACAAGAGGACCCAAAATTTAAGAATTTCCTGAGAAAAACCTTTTGCTGTTCCATTTTATCAGTTAAAAATTCACCTTCCGGAGTATCTTTTAAGTAGTTCTTGATTTCTATGCCTTTTACGCGAATTAAAAGTCAGAAACTGAACTTCGTTAAAGATGAAGTTGGTTTGCTCAAAGTGAAAAAACCAACTGAATGTGAAATCTCGAGCCGCAGAAAGCGCGCGAAAAATTAAGCCTCGTTTTGGTTTGGGTGTCACATACCTGGCTTGAGCCTGCGATATAACTGAAAACCAGTACCTGGTCAGCGGTCAACCGCCGGAGCTCCGCTATCAATTTCCATGTCATCTGGTTCTGCATGCAAATATAGGTCTTGTGGAAGTTTTCTTAGTGAGAAGGAAGTTATTTGAGACTTGATTCTAAAGTCTGTAGATTATTCTTTTATTGATATATTATCAATTTGTAAATGGCGCTATATAAGTAACAGTAAATCAAATGAATTCTGTTACAAATTGTGTAATAAAAAACAGGGTTCGTCTAAATATCATTCCTAGATTTCATTCCTTTTTTCCTTTTTTTCCCTCTTTAATTCCCCAATATTCATGTTCATTTTTTGCCATGTGATTGTGCTGTTTTCTACTTATCTTTAGTCGTCTTTTTTAAAGTTTGTGTTCATTTAAACGTGACCGGAGAGACGGTGATAAATTGAAGGAAAGCGCAAAGCAAAGCTTTAATGTGATGTTCCTTTTTTTCCTTCAGTAACGCAGCAGATGTCTAAGAAAGACCCCGCGACTGAGGTGAGTGAACCTTCCTTCAGAGGCGTTGCTCTAGAAAAGAGGCGTGGCAGTAGAAAGAGTTGATTGCCGACCCATGCGCTCACCTGACTAAAACAGTATTCAGTTTTAAGCTATGAAATACTGATTTTCGGTAGTGCTTCCATTTATTAAAAATCATTTTTATTTTCATCTAGCTTCTTTAAAATTTTGGCAAAACGTTTTATGAACTGGTAATATATATCTTTTGACTACTGACTTATCGAATATTTAACCGTTATAAACTGTAGTGTTTTGCATAAATAAATGTACTTCGTATTACCTATGCTATTTGATTATCTAGCAATCATTAGAGGAAAGACACGTAGCGAATTGAAAGCAAACTTAAGGCACTGTTACACTAGGTGATTCAATTTTACTTGCAATTTGACTCGCTGTATCGTTGCGACAAAGTTTTAACAAAAATGCTCTGGTGTGACAGCCTTAAAATGAACATGGCTCGCGACGTTTATCGCTGTAGCAAGGATTCCACGAGGTAGAATCAAGTTCTACTTCTCGTAACGGTTACAACTTTCGAGACATGTTTATTTCAGGGGTTGTTGCGCAAGGCAAAGCTTCGTGCAACGTATTGCAATAACGGTGAAACAAAATCGCGAGTACGTTTCAATAATACTCGCCTATAGTGTAACGTCGCTATTACTAGCTTTGCTCCCGAGAGTTGGACTCGGGAGAGTGCGCTTATAACTCTTTTGTTTTTGTTTGCTTGTTTTTTTTTTCAGGTTCAGCTCATGGAGGTGTAATCATTTATCAACATGCACGAAGCTGAAAGGCCGTTGGATATGCCGTCTTTAGAGAACACGTAATCAAAGAATTCCAACTTGTCTTTGTTGTACTCACACTTGCTCTTGTTGAGAGTCAGGCCTTTCTCTCTCAACCGCCGGAATACTGCTTCCAGGTTCTGGTTGTGTTCCTCTTGTGTCTTGCCAAATACCAAGATGTCATCACTGATGTTGATCGCGCCATCAATTCCCTCCAGCGTCTCGCGAATCACGTTGATATCCCAAAATTGAGACACTTGTAACTCATAAGACCCATGTGACTGCTGAAGGTGGTGATATATCTAGATTGAGGTGCTAACTCGAGTTGATTGTAACCTTGATTGAGGTCTAATTTATTGAATACCCTCGCTCCGATCATCCGGTCGGATCATCTCTTCACAATTGGGGGTGCCGTGACGCTCACTTTTGATCGCGTTGTTCGCCTGGCAAATGTCGACACATATGCTTACCTTACCTGCGACTTTGGTTTCGGTGCAACCACAATTGGGGACACCCACGGTGTGGGGCCTTCAATACGTTCTATCAAGCCTAGCTCTTCGTCGCGTCGTAGCTGTTCCTCTAACTGCTTGCGAGCATGGAAAGGGAATCGAACGAGCACAATCCTACCCAAGTTCTTTTTTTATAATTTGCAATTCCAGAATGAAGGGAGCTTTATTCCTTAGAAAAATCGAGTGCGATCTAAGAACGACGGTTAATAATTTTAAAAGAAACTCCAGCGAGCGCTAACCAGAATTCAAAATGGCGTTCCGTTTGTCGAAACAAAGCACTTGTCGTTTCTTACGATCAACCGAACTTTGGAAACCCAAGGATTTTTGACACAAACAATGAGAACCCGGACTACCCGCACGGGAACCAACTAGCGTACAATAATATTTTGCTGGGCGCGATGAGTAGCTAGATTGAGGGCACGGATGTTGCTTTCTGTTACATAAATCTTTCTTACTAGTTTTCTCTTTTTTTACTTTTCCAAGCCGTTGCCGAGTGAGAGTTTATGAAAGCGGCATATTTACTTTAAGATGTCCGAATAAGCTAGACAATAGCTAACATAATAGCACCAACGTTCATTGATTAGATGACCCGCCCCCTTCAAGTTAATGAGCAGAACCTAAATTTCCTGCAACACTTTTTTTTATTCACATTTCCATTACACGGTTTGTAAAACTTATTAAATAATTAGCAACTTAACACATAGAACATTCAATTAAAATTTAAACTAAATATTATTACATAGAAGGAAATGCCTAGCAGCTAGATAACCGTAAGGTTTTCGAGCTAGCAGTTAGCTCTTAGAAGGTAGTTTCGAATGTACAGGACATCACACACAACATCGTAAGACATACACAACACACTATAAAAAAAAAAGAAAAGAAAAAAAGAAAACACATAGATGGCAAGAAAAGAAAAGAAAACAGTCATGATAGTGCATGGCCATATGATTAGAATAATTTCAGTATGTTAATTGTTTGGCCGACAAGTATTCTTTCAATTTTTTAGGAAAATTATAAGTTGAAAAGTTTTTAATATGGGTGGGGAGCTGGTGCCACATTTCAGTCGCCTTAGCCGACGTTGTTTGTTTCCCTATGTTAGTCCTGACGCGTGGGTTTTAAAAGTTACTTTTTGAAGTATATCTCGTACTATATATATGGACTTCATTTGCATAGCTAAAATGCTGGCTAAAGATAATTGGTTATTTTTTAGAATGCCATTGATGAGTTAAGTTAAGAAGCTTTAGTTTATAGATATTCTTAACAGTAAGTAAATCCAGTAAGAATACACACGCTTTTTTCCTGCGGAAAATAGCGTGTGTTTATCGTAACAGTCAACCAATGAGACTCGCGCCTCTCATGCTCATTTCAGTAAAAAACGCAATATCACAGACCTAAGATATTTCGTCAACTGCAAGTAAATGTCCCGAGAACAATGGGCATTCAGCGCGATGCACAAGACTCAGAATGAATAGCCCAGAAATTTGATTTCAGTGTTGATTTCCTCAAGAAACGATTTTTGTGTGTATTTTGTATCACCGTGTTCAGCATTCGTGACGTCATAATTGAATCAAGACGTCAATAATGTTGAACAGCTCAACCAGTCCCAACTCAGCTATTCCTATCTGATCCGGGGCACTATCAAATAATGTACGAAACAGGTTAATTTTTCTCGTCTTTTCGTGTGAGAGAAATCGCAAACGACTTGGTGGACTATAAGGGTTGAGCTGACAGAACGTCTACTAAGTGTTTGGGCCGTAATCGATGCAATGGCGATAATCTGGTATTTTGTTTAGAGGAGAGGCGTGATGATTTTATAAATCCAACTGGATTTTGGAAACTTCCTAGTTTCCTAAGCTTCACCTCTTGTGTTGTCTTGTATTGAGTTGAAATTCGGCAAGAGAATTTGTTTTGTCAATGTTGCATCCTTACTAAGGATCAGGTGCAATCAAGTTCGTCATACAAGAACGATCACTGTCACAGAATGCAGAGGAGTTTTGTTCCATCGTACACTATGTAGTCTCACCTTGTTAATTCCAAAATATGTTTACTTTGTACAATAAAGATTGACGAAATGAAACAGTTTTGAATAATGAACGTTTTCTGCTTCCATGTCCTTCTTTATAATCCACCGATTAATTTGTGCGCAATTTTATTGGCTAATTTAGATCACGTGGTGCAAATCAGAGGACGGATATTAGGAAACGTACCCCGTCCGCGTCGATATTTGTATTCCGACAAAACAAAGCCAATCTTTTTAAAGTTTCTTCAATTTCAAATAAAAGAATCCAATCGCAGTTTAAATAAAATAAAGTCAGCCGATCAATGTGGCTGTTTACGTAATTTGCAGTCGTCGTCAGAAAATTTTTTTCAACGTTTTCAACTTTCAACTATGTATGCGCGTTATGAAAATTAATCGGAGGGTTATAAAATAAACAAACCCTTTCTGGCTTACTGGTATATCGGAGGATAATGCCCTTGGCTGACAGATTGTCCTAAAAATTTCGTAGTTTCCCTCGAAGGTTCGCTTTTCGGCCAACTGTTCATTTTTCGGACAATCTATCAGCCGTGGACATTATCCTTCCATTTCCATTTCCATTTCCATTTATTTGCCATTAGCCACATATATCCACGTATATCCTCCGATATACTAGCCGCCGAAAGGGATTTATTTACTAAATATCCCCGATCTAAGGTCTCTCTCATACGGCTCCTCCTGGTACGCTCTCCGCCATGTTTATTTGCATATACAGCATCAACTGAAGCTGACCACGGACGCAATGATGTTTGCCCGAATGGCAACTAATAAGCCTCGGAAAGCGAAGATTTCCAAAGGAGGCACGAAGCATAGCTTTCGTAACCTTGCAAGCCCACAGTACTTTAGTCTCCTACGTAGCCGTTCTTCAGGGATGGCGTAGTGGTGAGAGGACTCGCCTTCCACCAATGTGGCCCGGGTTCGATTCCCGGACTCGACGTCATATGTGGATTGAGTTTGTTGTTGGTTCTCTTCTCTGCTCCGAGAGGTTTTTCGCCGGGTTCTCCGGTTTTCCCCTCTCCACAAAAACCAACATTTTCAAATTCCAATTTCATCTGCTTGTAAAGCGCATTTGATCATATACACATGGAAAATGCGCTATATAAGTTCTAAATTATTATTATTATTATTATTATTATTATTATTATTATTATTATTATTCGTGTGATCGGCTGCGTAGAAGACTAACAGTACTTTGGTCCGCGGTATATTCAAATAAACATGACAAAGACCGTACTAGAAGGAGGCGTATGAGAGAGACAAGATCGGGGGATATAGAAGGGTACGGAAGCAGAAAACGTTCACAATTCAGAACGGTTTCATTTTGGCAATGCTCATTTTACAAAGGCAACCTTTTTTTGGAATTGACAAAGTGAGACTTTGTCGTATACGATTGAACAAATTTTGTCTGCATCCTGTGTCACTGTAAGCAATCATGTACGCAACTGCAAAAAAGAGAGCCCGAAAATAATTCATTCTTGCTGAACAGCAATCGAACCCGATATCGCCGCCATACCTGTGCAGTGCCTTACTTGCTGAGCTATCAAGCTAACAGCTAGAAAGTAGCCAGTTGGCCAGTTTTAATTCTCCATTTCTTAGAAAGAACAATTATCCTGCGAAAACGCGCGAATATTTTTAAAACAATTCTTCTACGAGGGCGTGCTGGATATGAAGTGATAGATAACCAACGAGGCGCGTAGCGCAGAGTTGGTTTTAATCATTTCATATCCAGCAAGCCCGAGTAGAATAATTGTTGCATTAAAAACTCTACGACGCATTATTAAGAATATGAACAAAAAAAATGAAAGAAAGGAACTCACAGAAAGAGAAGACCAAAAACGAGAAACATTCGTCCATCACAGGACTAAGCAAAAAGGGCGCGAAAACCTTTCGGTGGACTGCAACGTTTCCGAGCAAAGTTGAATGAATTCAATGAAACTGTCCGAGATCGAACAAGTTTGAAGATTCAGTTTAGGGTCCTTTTGTGAAAAATTGCAGTGTAAATGTTCAGTAGTTTGGTAAAAAATATTCAATCATTGCTCAAAGATGTACGAGCCGAAGGAATTGAATTTGTAGTCCATCAAAACAACAGGACCATGAGTAGTGCTCAGTGCACAAAGGGATGCCGCCACCAAAAACAAAGACGAAAGAATGTTTGGAATGTTAGGAACTTTAATTATTTGTACATAATGTTTTTGTATAACGTAGATCTGCCCGAACATGTCCCGAACCGTTGCCGAGGATGTTGTCAGAAGTGGAGCCGAAGATTTTATTCGAACATGTCCCGAACACAACCGGGAGAGAGTAAGGGGAGAAGCGACAGAACAAAACAGAATTGTGTTGATTTGCAAACTGGATGTTTATTATTGATAAAATTCAAACAAATCCTAACCGTTTTACACGTTTCATATTTACAAAATTCATATCAAGCGATAAATTGTGACCCTCCATGGGATTTTGATGCTAAAGGTAAAAGTACGCTCACAACACGCTAACACAGCACTCGAAGCGTGTCCTAAGTCGCGGGTATGTGCATATTTAATTTCTAGAACAAAGACGGACACACTTGCTTTGTTTTGGTGACATTATCACGGTAAACGTTTTGTTTCCCTTAAGCGTGTCTGATTACACAATGCGAACTGTATCACTCTTCGCGTGCGACTGCGATAGGACACGCTAGAAACTAGGGGAAAATGAAATGAGACAAAAATGGCTGTGCGTTATAAATCTTAGTAATAATCTGACAATTACCGTTCTAACTGATTTCAAAGAATTAATAAGCTCACGTTATTGGCTACCGACTCTGAAGTTGTGCGTAACTTAGAGGAAAAAAATCTTACTTGTATAGTATGGAAGGCGGTGAAAAAAATTCTGTCCTCTGTTTTTTTTTTTTTTTTTTTTGTACTTTTTGCTGGCGGTTTCGATGTGCCAGATTTAAGCTTATATGTGTTCAGTGACTGTTGTGAGTACCGCCTACACCACACGCACGACCGGAGAATAGTAAATTATTTTGGGTTGTAAAGTTATGTTGCCATAGATACGCACTCACGTACGAAATGATGAAAACACTGCACACGGTTAATTACACCACGATGGAGCGTTCACAAAATGAAGTGTCCCACATGTTGAATTTAAATTCAGAAGATTTTGATAATTTGGAAAAAATTGTAGAGTTATACTTCGAAGAGCGAGAATATGATGATCAGGATGCCGAAAAAGATGACGAAGGGGACATAACATGTATTCAGGTTTCAGAAACCGACTTTTCAGAGAAAGCCAAGATTGAAAAATTGATCTCGGAAACGTGTCAGAGTTCTTTGAGTTGTGGCGAAGTCACCCTGTCAGGAAGATCAGAAAAGCAGCGCAGGAGAACGCGAATGGTTTTCTCTTATCATGGAAAAAGAATTTGCAAAGCAACATTTTGATTTTTACAGTGCCTTAGCAGAACAAGATTCTGTAGCCTAGTGAAAGACTACACGAAGAATGGACTTACCTTGCGTGTTCACGGCGACCAAAGGCGGCTACCAAGTAACTCTTCCTCTGTTGAAACTGTTGATCTTAGGAAATAATTTTGGATTTGACTAGAAAGCGTTTGGGCGATTTTCGCTTCCGATAAGCGACAAAGGAGTGTTAAGAAATCTTTGAGCGAGTTTTGGGTTCTCTGAAATAAGGTGCCAGTGTTCACAAGAATCCTTTTAAGATTCGGTGTAGCCGCATTGTATGTAGTAACTAACGGCAAAATATGTTTGATGCCTTACTCGAGGATGGCCTCGGTCAAGTAAACCAAGTTGAAAGACCCGCTATTATATTGACTCGAATTTTCTTTTGATTGAGTTTGTTCTTTGTTGAGGATACATATCATTGAAACAATATCCTGTTGAAAGTTGAAAAAGTCTCACCTTCTTTGCTACGTGCCGCGCAAGCGACAGTAATGATCTGCGATCCGTGATCGTCTGCGATCATACGGAAACCAGCCTTTAGTGCTTATTGAATAAACTTTAAATAAATAAAGATTTTTATACCGGCTTGTCTATACTGTAATTATAACCACTTTGACAAGAAATTTTTTCAGTTTCATTCAAGACCACTAACTCTTTAATCTCTGTAGTCTCTTAATTTTCGGCCCTCCCCTCGCGTCGCGTTTCATCGCCAATTCGCGCGCGCGCGTGTGTTGCTCCCGCCCCACAATCCATCACCGAAATTAGAGACTACTCGCAGTCTAGGGACAACCAAGTGGGCTTGCTCCCAGTCTACACACAGGGATTCTAAAACATGCAACGCGTCCAAAACTATCGAATGACTCGCGGAGACGCTGGTGCTGAATACAAAAACTTGCGTTTGAGGAACCTGTAGATTATCTTAAACAAATACGAGCGGTATTTCTACATATATTGAAACTTTTCTTTTGGAATTTCACCGTTTCGACGTTTAATCATGGCCACATGACTGGATATTACAATGAAAACATCTTGTGTGATTACTATCTGTGCAACGAGTTATACTACCACTTAGCTGAATCGACAACTCTACATTGACGAGTTGCTTACGTAAGCTTACTCCTCTTCACCGGATAGTTTCCAAAAAGAGAAAAAAAATTCCTGACTGTTTCGGTGTCAGACAGCAAGGGCGGCACGGAAAAGTAATGGCTTTATATATATATATATATATATATATATATATATATATATATATATATATATATATATATATATATATATATATATATATATCTGTCTGGATTTGATAAAACGTACCTGCGCGAAAGGGGCGCTTCTTGGTGCGGTTTTTTCTCGTTCACAAACTATCTCCAAAGTAGCCATTATAAAGACTAAAAGAGTTATTAGCGCTTTTTTTTCTTCTCTTCCTCCCCTCCTCCTCTCTCACTCTCTCATTCCCTCCTTCTCAGTGCTGTGGAGTGATTGCGGGGCCCGTCCGCTGCAAAAAACGTAAGTTTTGGACCCATTTGGGTCAATCGGCTCCAAATTTCTGCGGGTACGTTCTTGCAAATTCACACAGATATTTCCAGGCTATTGTGCCAACGTGGTCCAACGAGTCATATTGAAGCGGAAAAAAGCTTTTTGGGCCTTCTGTAGCTTTCTGGAGCTATTTCAGGGAATTATCTGTCTGGATTTGAAAAAGCGTCCCTGCGCGAAAGGGGCGCTTCTTGGTGCGGTTTTTTCTCGTTCACAAACTATCTCCAAAGTAGCCATTATAAAGACTAAAAGAGTGATTAGCGCTTTTTTCTCTTCTCCTCCGCCCCTTTTCCTCTCTCACTCTCTCATTCCCATCTTCTCAGTGCTGTGGAGTGATTGCGGGGCCCGTCCGCTGCAAAAAACGCCAGTTTTGGACCCATTTGGGTCAATCGGCTCCAAATTTCTGCGGGTACGTTCTTTCTAATTCACACAGCTATTTCCAGGCTATTGTGCCAACGTGGTCCAACGAGTCATATTGCAGCGGAAAACGGCTTTTTGGGCCTTGTGTAGCTCTCTGGAGCTATTTCAGGGAATTATCTGTCTGGATTTGATAAAACGTACCTGCGCGAAAGGGGCGCTTCTTGGTGCGGTTTTTTCTCGTTTACAAACTATCTCTAAAGCAGCCATTATAAAGACTAAAAGAGTGATTAGCGCTTTTATCTCTTTTCCTCCGCCCCTCCTCCTCTCTCACTCTCTCATTCCCTCCTTCTGAGTGCTGTGGAGTAATTGCGGGGCCCGTCCGCTGCAAAAAATGCCACTTTTGGACCCATTTGGGTCAATCGGCTCCAAATTTCTGCGGGTACGTTCTTGCAAATTCACACAGATATTTCCAGGCTATTGTGCCAACGTGGTCCAACGAGTCATATTGCAGCGCAAAATGGCTTTTTGGGCGTTCAGTAGCTCTCTGGAGCTTTTTCAGGGAATTATCTGTCTGGATTTGATAAAACGTACCTGCGCGAAAGGGGCGCTTCTTGGTGCGGTTTTTTCTCGTTTACAAACTATCTCTAAAGCAGCCATTATAAAGACTAAAAGAGTTATTAGCGCTTTTTTTTCTTCTCTTCCTCCCCTCCTCCTCTCTCACTCTCTCATTCCCTCCTTCTCAGTGCTGTGGAGTGATTGCGGGGCCCGTCCGCTGCAAAAAACGTAAGTTTTGGACCCATTTGGGTCAATCGGCTCCAAATTTCTGCGGGTACGTTCTTGCAAATTCACACAGATATTTCCAAGCTATTGTGCCAACGTGGTCCAACGAGTCATATTGCAGCGGAAAACGGCTTTTTGGGCCTTCAGTAGCTCTCTGGAGCTATTTCAGGGAATAATCTGTCTGGATTTGATAAAACGTACCTGCGCGAAAGGGGCGCTTCTTGGTGCGGTTTTTTCTTGTCCAAAAACTATCTCGAAAGTAGCCATTATAAAGACTAAAAGAGTTATTAGCGCTTTTTTTTCTTCTCTTCCTACCCTCCTCCTCTCTCACTATCTCATTTCCATCTTCTCAGTGCAGTGGAGTGATTGCGGGGCCCGTCCGCTGCAAAAAACGCCAGTTTTGGACCCATTTGGGTCAATCGGCTCCAAATTTCTGCGGGTACGTTCTTGCAAATTCACAGAGATATTTCCAGGCTATTGTGCCAACGTGGTCCAACGAGTCATATTGCAGCGGAAAACGGCTTTTTGGCCCTTCAGTAGCCCTCTGGAGCTTTTTCAGGGAATTATCTGTCTGGATTTGATAAAACGTACCTGCGCGAAAGGGGCGCTTCTTGGTGCGGTTTTCTCTTGTCCAAAAACTATCTCCAAAGTAGCCATTATAAAGACTAAAAGAGTTATTAGCGCTTTTTTTTCTTCTCTTCCTCCCCTCCTCCTCTCTCACTCTCTCATTCCCTCCTTCTCAGTGCTGTGGAGTGATTGCGGGGCCCGTCCGCTGCAAAAAACGTAAGTTTTGGACCCATTTGGGTCAATCGGCTCCAAATTTCTGCGGGTACGTTCTTGCAAATTCACACAGATATTTCCAGGCTATTGTGCCAACGTGGTCCAACGAGTCATATTGCAGCGGAAAACGGCTTTTTGGGCCTTCAGTAGCTCTCTGGAGCTTTTTGAGGAAATTATCTGTCTGGATTTGATAATTCGTACCTGCGCGAAAGGGGTGCTTCTTGGTGCGGTTTTTTCTTGTCGAAAAACTATCTCCAAAGTAGCCATTATAAAGACTAAAAGAGTTATTAGCGCTTTTTTCTCTTCTCTTCCTCCCCTCCTCCTCTCTCACTCTCTCATTCCCTCCTTCTCAGTGCTGTGGAGTGATTGCGGGCCCGTCCGCTGCAAAAAACGTAAGTTTTGGACCCATTTGGGTCAATCGGCTCCAAATTTCTGCGGGTACGTTCTTGCAAATTCACAGAGATATTTCCAGGCTATTGTGCCAACGTGGTCCAACGAGTCATATTGCAGCGGAAAACGGCTTTTTGGGCCTTCAGTAGCTCTCTGGAGCTTTTTCAGGGAATTATCTGTCTGGATTTGATAAAACGTACCTGCGCGAAAGGGGTGCTTCTTGGTGCGGTTTTTTCTTGTCCAAAAACTATCTCCAAAGTAGCCATTATAACGACTAAAAGAGTTATTAGCGCTTTTTTCTCTTCTCCTCCGCCCCTCCTCCTCTCTCACTCTCTCATTGCCATCTTCTCAGTGCTGTGGAGTGATTGCGGGGCTCGTCCGCTGCAAAAAACGCCAGTTTTGGACCCATTTGGGTCAATCGGCTCCAAATTTCTGCGGGTACGTCCTTGCAAATTCACACAGATATTTCCAGGCTATTGTGCCAACGTTGTCCAACGAGTCATATTGCAGCGGAAAACGGCTTTTTCGGCCTTCTGTAGCTCTCTTGAGCTATTTCAGGGAATTATCTTTCTGGATTTGATAAAACGTACCTGCGCGAAAGGGGCGGTTCTTGGTGCGGTTTTTTCTCGTTCACAAACTATCTCCAAAGTAGCCATTATAAAGACTAAAAGAGTGAGTAGCGCTTTTTTCTCTTCTCCTCCGCCCCTCCTCCTCTCTCAGTCTCTCATTCCCTCCTTCTCAGTGCTGTGGAGTGATTGCGGGGCCCGTCCGCTGCAAAAAACGCCAGTTTTGGTTCCATTTGGGTCAATCGGCTCCAAATTTCTGCGGATACGTTGTTGCAAATTCACACAGATATTTCCAGGCTACTGTGCCAACGTGGTCCAACGAGTCATATTGCATTGGAAAACAGCTTTTTGGGCCTTCAGTAGCTCTCTGGAGCTTTTTCAGGGAATTATCTGTCTCGATTTGATAAAATGTAAATGCGCGAACGGGGCGCTTCTTGGTGCGGTTTTTTCTTGTCCAAAAACTATCTCCAAAGTAGCCATTATAACGACTAAAAGAGTGATTAGCGCTTTTTTCTCTTCTCCTCCGCCCCTCCTCCTCTCTCACTCTCTCATTGCCATCTTCTCAGTGCTGTGGAGTGATTGCGGGGCCCATCCGCTGCAAAAAACGCCAGTTTTGGACCCATTTGGGTCAATCGGCTCCAAATTTCTGCGGGTACGTTCTTGCAAATTCACACAGATATATATATATATATATATATATATATATATATATATATATATATATATATATATATATATAAAGATATATATATTTAGCCAAGCCTAAAAGCGGAGCTCCAAAAGCATTCTTTTTCTACTGGCATTTACATATAGTCTGCTTGTCATATCACCCATCTGACCTCACTCAAGCTACAGACCCAATGCCGTAGAAAATAGTATGGAAAGGTGATCTGAGCCAGTGGCACAGTGGATTTGGACCCCACGTGGATTTGCACCCTCCAGTCCAGATCTGCTTGTGGATCAGATTTGGACCCCCTAGTCCAGAACTGCTAGCAGATATGAATCCCCTTTTACGAATTTGGACCCCCACCCTTCCTAAAAACAAGCGTTCTATTGAGTAAGGTAATAAAATTCCTTTCCAAACTGAGTTTGGAGATGTTAAAAAAGCAAAATAAAAATATTGAGGTAGGTTTTTTTTAAAATAATCTTTAATATCTTGTGTAAAAAAGAACCTGCAAAGCTAGTTTTCATCTATAAATTTTTAAAACAAAACATTTCTTAACATCTTAGAGCAATACCTAAGGACAGGTCTGTTTCCCCGTTCAACTGTAGGCAACTTAGTTACATACTTAGCTACTTAGGTATGGTTTAGAGCCACTAGAAATTGGTGGAGAAGCCTGGTGATTGCTCCTTGGAATCAGTATCACATCAGATATATAGTGATTCAGATCATCACTTCATAATGAATGCAATTTCAATTATCCACAGCCTCCCATGAGACAGTCAGAAATCGGAAATTGTGTATCCTCTGGATATATGTATGCCTCACAAAAATTATGAAAGAAAGATACATGGAAATCAATAAAATATTTAGATGCCATGAATTAAGACCAAGATATTTATTTTGATCAATTACTTCTTGACCTTACTATCACAAAAAAAACTGCTTGCTAACATTAAGCTCATCACTCAATGCACCTACAGTGTTTTCAAAAAGAAATCCAGCTGCTCTTCTGGCCAGTTAAGTGCAAGACCAAACAACTTGATAATAATATATTGGGCATTTGGTTGATACCACTATCAAGGTGATTCATCAAAGCAAAAGTGCTGGAAATCCGTTAGCCATCTTAACTTGATCTTAACATACTTCATCAAACATCAGAGATTCCATTAAACATTAATGCCAAATGTCATCCAAACATCCCACAAGATTGGTGTGACCAGCTACTAATAAAATTAATTGAAAGACTGTATGCAGGAGGAGGAAGTCCAAAGGATGTGTACATTGATGAGAAAGAGCTTACTTTAAGTTTAATTTTAAATTTTAAGTTTAATAATACTTTGTCATGTGAATACAACTAAGTTGATACAAAACAAAAAAGTGCATGACTGGAGAATAATTGGGAGAAACTTAAAATTCCCATACAAAGA
>JAEMWC010000828.1:342500-347500 GCA_016490735.1 Pachyseris speciosa | reverse complement strand
ATGAACTTGGTACTTGTGTTGCCAAGTTATGACCAACCGACGTGAAATACGTATTGAAAATGTTAGAAATCTCAAGGGGGTCTTTTGTTGTGCTGTTGTCATTCAGGTGTTTTAACGAAAATACAACTTTGGATTTTTTTCCTTTTGTTGTTGATTAGGTTATTAATTCCGTTCCAGGTATTCTTCATGTTATTTAAATTGTCAGAGAAGAAAGCGTGAAAGTAGTTCTTTTTACTCAATCTAGTAAGAGTACATATTCTGTTCCTATAAAGTTTGTACTTTACGAGGTTACCCGATTGAAAAAGGAAATGTTTTACCTTGATTGATTTTTTTATGCCACTCGATATCCAGGGCTTAGAAGACTGCTTACGTCAGCAAGTATATTGATGAATGTGCTGCGGGATTGACACCTCAGTTCACTATCTTTCCGTTTTATAAGATTCTCAGCCCCTCAGAAGGCATGAAAAAGAACAAAGAGAGGTTTTTTATTTTGAAGTATAAACCCGTTCTTAATGATTTAAAATTACGCTAATTGCTCGCGCGCGCTTAGAATTACAATAGCCATTATAATTGTAATTACAATTACATCTGTGACGCAATAAGTCAATAAACACACTTTGCTATGCCTGAAGAGCCGCAACAGCGGTGAAACGCGTAGCGCTAAAGCAAAGTAACAGAAGACTTTGGGTTTTCATATATATATATATATATATATATATATATATATATATATATATATATATATATATATATATATATATATATTTAACAAATAAAGAAGCCTCGCCTGTGATCTGTTCTGTTGTAAAGCACGCAGGAAGCGGATAGAGCACGAAAGAAGTGTAGAGGAAACACGAGACGTAGTCGAGTGTTCTCCCTACTTCTTGAGTGCTCTATCCGCTTCCTAAGTGCTTTACAACAGAACAGATCACAGGCGAGGCTTCTTTATTTGTTTTATAATAAAGAATTTCTTAATTTCCTCACGCATTCGGCTAAAATTTTCGGAAAACTTTATTTTCCAAATCGTACGAGTGGCGTCAGCCGTACATCCTCCGTACATCTGTACTCTGATAAGGTACGCTAAAACAGACCAATCACAATCCTTGTTAGAATGGTTGAAAACATTTTATTGGTTGAAACAGACCAAACCTGTCAAAATGTCAAATCATCAAAGTTCAGAAACCATCAAAGTGCAAGTAGTCGCGAGTAGATTTTTGGCCTAAAATCGGGATCGAAAAGCAAATTGTTCAGTAAAATCCAGCTGAAATTCGCTAAAAAAAGCTGTAAAGATCAAGAGCTAGATTTAAAAGATACTCAGGAAGATGAATTTCCGAGTGATAAACGGAATAGCAAAAGAGGTTTCACGTGAAAAGCTTAAAACTTGGATCGACTTCGATGGAGCCCGGCGTAGCTGAATTGTGTGGTTGAAAAAGAAAATGATTCAACGCCTCAAGGGCTTTTATTTTACCACGGCATCTTGCAGCTCACCAAAAAAGGTTCACAGAACAGTTTACCATTAATGAGAGGAACGAGTAGCTCAAACTCGGTAGAAACCGTTGGGACAAACGGTTTGTTGTTTACGGAGGCCTGTTTTTAAGTGGATGTGTATTTTCAAGTGGTGGAAACCTCAGTCTACAGCGCAGGTAAATAAATTGAAGCATTGAACATTTGGTTTGATCTTTGTTACTTTTGTTCAGGACTGAAACTCATATTTATCTCTCGACTGGATGTAAATAATAATCATCTACACTCGTTTTGGACGCAAATTAAAAAGTAGTTGAGTTGTTTATTTGTTTGGCTTGTTTTTCGACGTGCCTCGGCATTGTTGAGAAAATTTTACCCTTCTGTTTTTAACCCGTAATTGGAATGAGTCCTCGTGAAATTAAGGGTTAGTATCACTTGTGTTTCCAGAGGTTGCTGAAATTGCCTTTGTCGCTGCGCGACTCGCACAATTTCAGCAACTTCTAATTCTGAAAACACCCGTGATATTAATATCACGCTGTTATTTGTGCTGTTACTCGCAGAAGCATCTTCCAAATCCATTGAGGCTAAGAGTTTGTTTTCATACTCGATTTCTGGGTCGTATAAGACGCCTCACTCAAAATAAAAACCGAAGGAAAAATTCAGAAATTGGTCGGCCACTTTTCATTTGGGTCAACTCGATTTGTGTGAGACCGTAGCCGGCCGTGCATCTGTACTCTGATAAAGTACGCTGTTTTAACCAATCAGAGCGCGCGTTATATCAAAACTTTATTATAAATATATATATATTAATTGACACTCTTTGTGTGCGCTCCTGACACGCTTACTGTGCTGTACTATTTCGCACCGAACTTTTGTTTGAAACCTTAACACGCTTTATTGTTGCATTTAACACGCTTCATTGTTTGTCTGCTCACGCTTCATTGTGTGGAGTGCGTCCTAAGAAACTAAAGAAATTGCTAATGAGGTAAGTTCCTTAGCGTGCTAAAGCGTGCTAAAAAAATCATTTGTTTTTTAAGTGAAAGCGTGTTGTGAGCGTGCTTTCACCTCTAGCATCAAAATCCTATGGAGGGTCAATGACAATTAAATTGTTTACGAATCCACTGCCCAAAATTAAGGTCGGGTAAACAAAAATACTTCCTAAGCAAGTAAAGCGAAGCAAAAATAATAATTGCGTTCGCAGAACGCAGTTCTAATCCAGACTGAATCGAGATTTTTGGGACAATCGGTGGGTCTTGAAAAGAGCTGTCCCTGCAATCTGCAAGCAATCTGCGGGGGCGAACACGAATTACATCATCGCCAAGCCAACTCAATAGCTTTTAAAATAGCGGCCGTCGGCGAGGAAGACAAAAGTGATGTCTAAATGTCTTAAATGAGCTGCTACAGCCTGGAAATGGCGAAAGTAAAAATGGCGGCGATACAACTACAATGAGTGGACAATTCATCAAGTAAAAGCGGAATTGAATCGACGAAATCTTTCGAAAACAAGACCTGTCTGATGAAATTGGGGTTCTGCCAGAGACCTCTGCTAGCAGGGAGGGTTCTTTGTGGCGAGGATTGGCGATTGAAGTGGATGATCTGCCACCTTACCTCTCAAGAAACGACCTCGACTGAAATTTGTTATATCAGGATAAACAAATGTCTGAGAAACATTACACCACGGGTCGGTTATTTCGATATCGTCACTGAAACAAACAAATTTGCCATGCGAAGGAACATACCGTGTTGGGTCGGAACAAGTCCTGAGGAGCTGAAGGAATTTCTGGGGATTACTGTCTGGATAAAGTTCAAACAAATGCCGATTTCTACAATATTTTGTTCGTTGCTGCTACAACTATTTTCAGAAATTATGTTTTAATATTGTGTTAGTCAAAGAGTATATTTTTTTAGGCTTTCCAAGATGCTGTAAATGTGCTTTCAGTGTTCAAAGATCATCATGGACCACATGGCCCTCCATATGGTGGTTTTAGGGTTAACATACCAAACCTACCAATACTGGAACGCACTCTAATCTACGATTACTACTAGTAATAATAATAATAATAATAATAATAATAATAATAATAATAATAACAATAATAATAATAATAATAATAAGTTCGGTGGTCCGTTTTTCGGTACGGAAATAAAAAGTAAACGATGATGTTGCGAACAATGATAACGGTATGAACGTAGGTTTAAAGCAATGTTTTACGTAGCTGAAAGTAAATAACTGAAATCAAAGCTGTTACAATTTAACCAGTATCGAAGAAAAACGATTTTCAAACGGTAATCGTAAGGAAATTTAACAATGAAATGGAATAACGAAGCAAAAGAACTTACCATGCTTCATTTTGTTGGCGAAACCGCTCTCACATTTTAAAAAGTAAACAAAACACGAATTCAACGGTTACCGGCGCTTGTTGTTCAAATTTATCTCTACTCAGTTATAATGCATAAAGTTCAGTGACAATTTTTTTTTTATTTTGTATACCTATATTTACATTTTCTCTTTGTATTGTTGTTCGACTTATTGTTTAATCTGTAGTGTAAAGCCTTATTTGTAATGGTAATCGTATTCATGTAATCCTGAGTAACAACAACAACAACAACAACAACAACAATGTATTTATTTAAAGAAATATAAAGTTTACAATACTTCATGTCCTGCAAATAGCTATAATGCTAATCTAGGCAGGACAAGACTTTAATTTAGGCGTTACTAAATTACAAAAACAAAAGAGAATTACAAAGGCATACAGAAAGAAAACACCTTACATATAAATTCAAGTACAAGGGATTTTGCTATTTCAAAAAGACTAAAATTACGACTGGAAGTATATACAACATATCAGGTTAACTTCACAAAATATTCTATTAAATAATTAACATTCAAATAATTATCTTCATTACCTAGAACATTAAGGAGTAGTGATTTAATTTTTTTTACGAAAATTAGAAACTTTAAGAGTCTTAACAGAAAGTGGAATAGAATTCCAAATAGACACACCAATTCTAGTAAAAGATTTTTTCATTTTTTCGGTTCTAGAGAATTTAACAGAGAAGCATTCTTTTGTAGATAACCGCGTATTATAATGATGTTTTGTATTGATTTTCGCAAACTTATCGAGAAGACTCTTAGGAGCTGTCTCAGCATGAACGTCATACATTAAATAGCTTAACTGTTGAAAAAACAAGGACTGCAAAGGAAGGCAGTTTGCTTCAATAAAAAAAGGGATTGCATGGTCTCAATAAAAAAAACTAAACTAACTCAACTCAATAAAAAAACTCAATAAAAAAAAAGTAAATAAACAAAACTCGAATCACAACGAAAAGATCTTGCGAACTATCAATAAAAAAAACACGCTTTTCAAACGGTAATCCTAAGGAAACTTAACAATGAAATCGAATCAACGCCTACCGTCGCTCAAAGAAAAATAAAAACAAAACTAGAATCGAAGCGAAAAGAACGTTCCAACTGACATTTGGTTTGCAAGCGGTAAACCCTAGGAAATCGAACATTGAAATCTAATAACGGA
>JAEMWC010000828.1:335000-337500 GCA_016490735.1 Pachyseris speciosa | reverse complement strand
ACTCGGTTTAGCTTCCTGCTGCGCTCCTTTTTATAATTTGTTTTCATTCATTACGCGAAGAACACTACCATGTTGCTTCGAACTGTTGGGGAAATTGCGCTTTGAAGTGTTTCTAGGGGCAAACAATGATCAAATGTTTGTGGTCTGGTCTTTCGCATTGTTGGGGGTGGGATGCAAAGGGGGCTTCGGGTGATACCCCACGAAGGGGACCTAGTGTCCTATTGCGTGTTCACCTGCTAAGGACATATTGGAAAATACAATACAAATAAAGACTGAGTTTGAACACTTTCTCTCACGAATCAATGGGTCGGTTATTAAAATTTAGTTTAGCCTATGTTTAACAAAACCGCGTTCTAAACCATTATCAATTTTGTCAACAGTCATATCTAAACATTGCCTGCTGCTGACAGTAACAAGAAGGCTTGCATCCCAGACTAGAAAAGTATTTATCTACTTAAAATAAAGCACCTATAAACAGATTTGGAGGCCCACCGACTGTCGTAAGGTTCGGTCTATGTTATCCTTTTAAATAACTGGCCCAATGTCTTTTTCACCTCCTAAACGATTCCTTAGCGAGGACTGCTTCCCAAATTCAACATTCGACAGGGGTGGCCATGGGAAGAAGGAGAAGATACTTTCATGTTGTCATATTGCTGAAGTACATCTTATTGTTGAGAATTTTCGGACTCCAATTGATCTTTTCTCTCAAATAGCTTTGTCCGAGATTGCAGTACATTTAATTTGTGGATACAAAAGCAAACACACGCAGTTTACCCAGAGCAAGATATTTGTCCTTTAATCCGGCGTATACCGCAAAACGGTCACTGCAGTGGAAATATGACAAAATCGAGTTCATCGCTGATATTAGAGTTACCCGTCATTGTACTCTATTTTTTATTGATCTTACCTGCAAAGTCACTGTCCTCGTTCTCCAAGCCAAGCACCGTATTTTTGAACTCTTCGTCTTCACCAACGTCTCTATGAGTTACTTTACCGATAATCTCATTAGGTTTCAGATGCCTGGTGGCCGGATCGTAAGTCACTCGACAACATTGAAAGAAAATTGGTCCGCGCGTTGTCCTCGTCGCCATCTTTTGGCGAGTTTTCAACGTCTTAACATGTCCCCTCAGTTTAGCAAGTAGTGGGTTTGGAACCTGCACTTTTCCTTCTACCTCCACCTTCAAAAATAACCACAAGAAAGTTGCAATTATTAATGATGGTAATGGTGTGTTGTGCCTGTGAGAAAGATGGTATGCTAGTTGCTTGGCAACGGGCGAAAGGAAAGCTGAAAAGAAATTAATTCAGAGTCCCAGGCAGGAATCGAACATACGACCTCCCTAACACCGGTCTGATGCTCTAACTACTGAGCATCCGGTTAGAACATCTGACGGGTGTTACTGAGGTCCTAGGTTCGATTCCTGGCTGGGAATTCTTTTCAGTTGTCCTTTCGCCCGTTGCCAAGCAACTAGTACAAGAAAGTTAATGGCCACATCATATTCCTACAGAGCGGTGTGGGAGGGGGATAAGACTAATTACAATTAAAATTAGGGTCAGTGTTCTGAATGTTTTGCTCGTCGTTCTGAAGCACCCGAGCGTCACCAAGATGCTTTAAATATTAGATGCTACCAAATTTCGTCGTGAGTCACAACATTGACATCTAGAGCCAGCAAATATAAACTAAATGAAATCAATTTATTTGAAGTGCACCTAACCTCAAAATATTTTTCCCTAAAATAAATCTTTCCACCTGTTCGAAACGCATTGTGCGTTTTAGCGCCTTTACTTTCTAAACCAAATCTTGACTTTTTTATACGCTATAAAAGTTTCGAAATCTAACCATCACCTGTTTCACGACCGAGCCAGTAAGGGGCATGGGGCTATTCCCGGTTTCACGTCAGAAACTGATTAGCATCTCGTTAAGTCAATGTAAACATGAATGCAAAGCAGTTTGTGACGTCAAACCGGGAATGGACCCATGCACCTTCTGACTCGGTCGTGCAACAAATGATGCTTAGCTTATCGAAACCCATAAAAAAGGTCCAAACTGGAAATAAAGTCTAAATGTTTTTGGAAAAGATGAAAAGTTTTAAATTAGCGGAAAAATATTTTGGGGTTAGTTGTACTCTGATCTCGAAGCTTGAGGAGTGGTTGCCCAATTTCCCTAGCCAAGGGCTCATGTTTAAGGTCGCGCAGGACACTTAATCTCATTAAGTATGTATTTACTTGAAAGATGCACGACTGTGCGACTGATTCCGACGATGCACGGAATAGTTTTTACACTCTTAATTTATTCTAAATTAATTCAATACATTGTGTGTTCGGCGTATTGCTAATTTCACGTGCGATTGAAATCTCGAAGTATAAACTTCTTGCACATATTAAAATAAATTAGCGGACAAGATGTTCGGAGACGCAAAATATATTGCAATTTTGTGTCCTAGATTTCTTCACGGATATAGAACCTCAGCAAATGATACACCAAGGAGATAAACGTAGTATG
>JAEMWC010000828.1:302500-330000 GCA_016490735.1 Pachyseris speciosa | reverse complement strand
AAGGAAGACACAGCATATTAGATCTTTAAAGACCTATGGTCCCAAAATGCGGTAAGGCAAAAGTGAAATAAGTAAAGGACCGCCAACGATAAATTGGACTCCTTGCTCTCCGGGACACGTGGTCCAAGGATCCAAAGTAGGAAACCTGATATTGTGAACGGGTCATTATGTAATTTATTTGTGCTCGAATTTAACTCGAAAGACAACTTTAAAAAAAACTTGCTTTTATTGTGGTACAGCTGTAGTTCTAATTTTGATAAAGGGTATTTTTGACATCTGAATTCATCACGGTTTAGTGAAAAAAAGATACAAAACTTTAACACTGAAGAATGGCTACTAACCGTTGAAAGAGAACAGGAAGTACGTACCTTACAGCCCCTCCACCGTCTTTTCCATCTGCCCCACGCAGCAAGTTGTTTTCTTTTTTAATGCGCGACTTGACTGCATCCAAAAAGGCATCTTTCTTGTCTTCCTGTAAATAGCCTTCTAGCCCGCCTATAGCAATGTATTCGGAGCGTTTGAACGGTCGCAGCAAAGGAGACCTGTCTTGTTTGATCATCAGACCAAAAGGTTTTATGAGCTCATGTTTTCCATGTTTAACGAGGAAGTAATTCTTTCCAAAATTCTCCTTTGCGAAATCTCTAAGCAACTGTTCGGACATCTATTAGTTAAAAAAAAATTGAAATAAGATTAAAAGTTTTAAATATATCTTACTAGATGGTGGCTAATACTTTTTGCTTTGATAGATCACTGCTACTTCCACATTTATCTTTTATAGTGGTATCAAAAAATGCCCAGTACTTGATTACCATGGCAATAGTATGGCGTGTTAGAAACACCCCTAATTTTAGATTTAAGTGACAATAGCTAAAAACGAGCTCAATGACCCCCATTATTTATTCTTGAAAAATAATAAGCGTGTCAACATCTGACATTTTGCAATTTAAAACAATACGCTCTATATCTTGTGTTTATTTGATGTTTACTCGGGGTACCTTGCGAAGCAGAAGAAAAACGAACACTTTCTGATTCTCAAAAACTGTTGGTTTGAAAATTAAAAAATAGTTTGCTTTTGGTTTCGCATAAGGCTTTTTTGTTTTCATATGAACAAAGCACGTAAAACTGTTTTGAGAGTTGCAATCGAGAGTGTTCTAAGTTTGAAACAGATTATTACCAAACGCAAATGGATCTGTGGTAATATTCTTTTATTTTTCCTCGTTGGAGCTTTAAATATAGAACTGACACGGCGCTCGAGCTATGATACAATGTATATCGAATTTTTCGATCGATCGATCAGCAAACCTTAGTTTTTACGCGGACAAACTCTACGGGATTGACATCTTCACAACTTTGGAAAGATAAGTGAACGAAAATGTGTTTTTCGAAATGGATTGTATAACCTAAAACGCTCACTAAAAATATAAAGAATACATTCCATATATTAAGTTTTGTCAAACTACATCTTTGCTATGACGAACGTCAAAAATTTGCGAGCTTCGACATATGAAATCGTCATCTTCTCGATAATTGGAAAAATTTGTGGCGTGACTCACAGGCACGATTTCACGAAGGCTAAATGCCCGGCAGTGGGAGTGTTCTCGGGTTTTCCACGGAACGCCTCGCCTTAACCACTGTAAAATTTACATGGGAGACTATAAGTACTGAAATGAGATAAAAAATTGTTGGACTGCAGGGCATTTGAGGACCCATGTTAATCCAAGACGCCCTTCGCGCCGCGCTGAATTTCGCACAGACGGAAAATCCAGAAATTTCCAGTGAGCGCTATTTTGCAAAAATAATACACGTTCATCCGGCTTATTACCCCGAGTATCGATATTTCTTGTATCGTCAAGGTTTTGTCGACATCCTTTCTCTTCATTTTCGTCGATATTTTCAACAAGAGTCGTCGTAGCGGTAAGAAAAGACCTTGTGGGCCTCTGGTGCACATGCCGGTGATGTTGAACTTCGCGTAACACGAAATTATATTTCAGGGGTTGGCAGGCTCTCTAGTTAGAAATCCGTTTAGTTTGGGGTCAACCTGCAGGAAATTCTTCATAAACTTGTTGGAATATTGTCTTCCATTGTCAGGCTGTTGTCTCCTTCGCATTTTGTTATGTCATTACGCTGGCAAAAAGCGACTTTTGTCCTGTTACTTTGTTCATACATGGTCGCTGCCAATGAATCTCGCTAAGTTAACAGCGCTGTACAGTTATCCCGAAGGAAGAAGCCCACGATATCAGACTTTGCTTAACTAGTATTTTTAAGCAACGAAACTGGAGGATTTGAAACCTCTGAATATGTATCTGTCGAAGCAAAATACCAGATTTCAATGGGTGTTCGACCGTGACGAATATATCATGTAGTTCCATTTTATTTGCAAATGAACCGGATCCGAGCGCAGTTTTGCATCCGATAAATGAGCTGCCATCGAGTAGAACACCGTTAACTTCTCTTCGCAGCAATTTCTATAATGGCGGACAAGGTAGGCCCTACGGAGCACTAAAATTAACTAATGTATGGACTAGGAATATTCAATGCGACCTTTTTATGTTTTTTTGAATCCTTCACCACGTCTCTTTTAGTTAGCCATATCAAATCATCAAGGGTGTTTTTCGGAAAATCGCTCTTCTAAGCGTTGTTTTCAAAGAAACTCATAGCGAGAAAATAGCCCAAAACTGCGCGAGGTGCTATAAAAAAATTAAAGCAAGTAGCGAAGAAATTCAAACAGTGATCTAAGTATAATGCAATCCTGGCTTCAAGCAAACAAATTTAGTCTGAATGTTAAAAAGAATTAAAAAAAAAAAAAAACATACTTTGTTATTGTCAGTCAATATAAGATCAGATCATCACCTCGACACAAAAATAGATGGGCATCAAATTGACAGAGTCAAGACCCACAGATATCTAGGGGTCGAAATTGATGATACTCTAACGTGGCACTCTTTAATTAACCAGATAATAAAAAAGTATCTCGTGGCCTGGCAGTTTAAAAGCGAGCTAAGGCTTTAGTACCGCGGGATACATAAATTAACATGTACAACGCTCTTGTTGTACCCTACTTTGACTATTGTAGCCCTGTATGGGGTTGCAGTGGGAAATGCCAATTGGATAAATTATAAAAGTTACAAATTAGGGCTTCCCGCATAATCACTAACTCTCATTATACGACTCCGTCCTCTAGATTACTGCATAACCTTGGCTGGGATACACTTGAACAAAGGCGTACAAATCAGTTAGCGGTTGCCATTTACAAGGCAATAAATAGTATCTTTCCGGCACGCCTTCATGAGATTTCAAAAATACATCTCAAGTTCATCCCCACAATTTAAAGGGTTCGTCTCACAATTCATTCCCAGGCCCCTTTCTGAAACAGAGTGCCTATAAGATGTTGCTTTTGCTTCATTCCAAACAGGATATTTTGACAGTTATTTAAGTTTCTTTCATCCATGAATGACGTAGGTTGACTGATTTAATTGCTGGAAATTTTGATAACCACAAAGACTGTTTAAGCAATTACAACTTTGCCGACTAGACTTGTGTCACCTGATTTGATCTCAGGTTTGTATCATTTTAAAGCTTTCACTTGAAAGTTTCGGATTTCGGTTTGAGTTTGTTTTCACCGGTTTGGTCAAAGACGCAGCGCAATCCCTAACTTTACTGTCTGTAATTTAGTTTTTCATTTTTTCCGCGATGATGCAAGAAGTCAATAATTAGAAGTTTATAATACCTAAGGCTTAGGGGCACACAAGGGAAAAGTCTTAGCAAATTACTTAAAGCGACGTTTTCTTTTTTCTCAGATATGTTTTAGGGTTATTCGCTTCACTTCTATACGGGATATTCTGATAGGAATCATAAAGTTTCTATAAGTTGTGGATGACGTTTTTGATTTACCGGTGCTCTAACTTCTGAAAAAGACAGATGACTGTTTGAACAGTTTCAGGTCAGTCACTTTCAGATGCAGTCAAGTGATCTCACCTGATTCGGATCTATTTCTGTCATCAGTAAGACTTTTACTCTGGATTTGAATTCGACCTCGCCATTTTGACCAAAGATATTGAGCATACTCGAACTTCGCTCTCTCTAATTTAGTTGATCATTTTTACGCGATGATGCGCGAAGCCAATAACTAGATGTTGATAATTCCTTAGAGGCACCCAAGGAAAAAGGCTTCACAGATTACTTACAGTGACGTTTTCTGTTTCCCAGATACTTAGCACCCCTCTGATAATAAAACAGTCACCTTGTGTTTTGCTTCACTCCAAACAGAAGATTGTGACGGGTATTATTTATTTTCCATAAACATTGGATGGCGCATTTTGATTAAGTCATCTGTCTTCTGAAAACCACAAAGATTGTTTGACCAGTTTCAGTCATGACTGGAACTGGTCAAGTCTACTGTCACTCATACTGAGTGAAGTGATCTCACTTGATTTGATCAGTTCGGGTTATCATAAAGGTCGATTTCACTTTTCTAGCTTAAGACACTTAGCAACCTCGTCCCAACTTTACTCTCAGGAGTCTTATACTTTTCCGCGGTGATACAATAAGTCAAGAATTCTAAGTAATTAAAGGCATCCACGGGGAAAATTTAAACAAATTGCTTAAAGTGGCGTTTCCCTTTTTTAACCAGATATTTTTAGGAACATTTTTAGGAATGTTTATAAAGCTTTTAAAGACTGAATTGTTTAGGTTCTTTCTGCTGAAAACTGAAGTTTCGTTTAAAGCCTACGAGTAGTACAGTAGGGCCGCTTATACGAGCGAAAATAAGCCGCGGGCTTACTCTGCCCATTGCTTACATAAGACGCGAACACTCCGTATAAATGCTACAAAATCTACGTTCACGGCTTTCTCAAGCTGCGGCTTATCCTGGCCTAGAAGTTTTTTACTCGTATAATTTGTTCCTTTCGCGTCTTATGTAAGCCGCGGCCAGAGTAAGCCGCGGCTTATTTTCTCTCGTATAAACGGCCCTAATGTCTTTCTTGTTGATATTATAATAGATCAGCGAGCGAAACACTTGAGCGAGCGAGCGCTACAATTGCCTCACTCGAGGACACGGCATTTTAACGCGCATCTGCGTGTTTCATTCGTTTTGCTATCCGTGAGAAAAATAAGGAACTTAACTCGCACCCTAAATGTTTAAGCGACAGGTATCAATAGCCACTCTAATCTCCGAGCTGCTGCTGTTATTCTGAGAACCTTCTGTGTAATTAACGTACAACATTGAGCTCGTTTAAGGGCGTCAATTATCATGAATTTTCCTTCCTGTGCTTATCAATTTTCACCTCTATAATGCCATACTACCAGAATGTACTCATTTGCTTTGCTTGTGCCGAGTCTGTAGTAAGTTACAATAACGAGTCTGGCGGATTTGCTTCAATAGCCGATTACCATCGATAACAACAATCTCATTGCCGCACAATAGATTTTTTCAGTATTATATTTTAGTGGGTAAGTTTGTTGTTCCATCTGTTAGTACTCGGTGTATATCGATTCTACGTGCTATTTGGAAACTGCGCTATTTAGCAACTGGGGTAGCTTGCGCGGCAGCTTAAAAGTTGGTAACGATCAAAAACCTTGTTGCTTCATTGAACTTGTCAAAAGGATATGGATATTCATAATAGATACATTCAAACAAAGTTCTGTTTCAATAACTTATGAGAGTGCGACATACCTTTAAGATGCTACTTCAGTCTTAAAATCTCCGGACGCTGTTTTCTGACTACAGTGTTGAAGCGGACGCCTTATGTTCTGCTTTACCCCAAACAGGAAATAGTGACACGGATCCTTTAGTTTCTATGGTCGCGAATGACCTAGTTTGATTAATCCGGGCTTTTTGCCGTGCAGTTACAACTCAGTGACTTACGCCACCACATTTGATCTATTTGTATCGTTTTAAAGCTTTTATAGTACATGCCACATTCAGAGTTTGATTTAAGTTTGTTTCACCGGTCTGGGTTAAAACATCGAGAAAATTCGAACTTCGCTCTCTGCAATTTTGTTTTCCATTTTTCCGTGATTACACAAGAAGACATACATTAATTAGATTTTTATAATTCCGTAGGGGCAAAAAAGGAAAAAGGCTTAACTGTAGTGTCAAAACAACACTTTTCCAGTCAAGAAGAAAACAAATGGATTTTCCTGTCAATAGATCATATTTCCAAGCATCTTCGGTGGTTAAAGTTTTGCGGACAGTTTCTAAGAATATTACGAGTGTACCTCAAATTTGCCGCACGATAACTATAATTAATTTTTCCGCATTAAGCAGGCGAGCAAGTTTGCTGCACTATCTCTTATTCAGTCGGTATATCGATTCTTCAGTGCTGCCTATGAACTGTGCTATCTACCCGTGGGGGGGGGGGGGGGTACTCCCTATCATGGCCTATACGGAGAGGCTCCGCCCCAAAGGGGTACCTTTTTCACGCTTCAGGTATATGAAAGGGTAGGGGTTTCACAAGTCGAAGTATATGAAAGGGTAGGGAAATCTATCATTTAGGTATTTCAAAGGGCTTCATTAAAATGTTTCGAACACACATACCTTATGACTGTATTGTTCCAATGGAAGGTATAGAAAAGGGGTACCATTTGTCAATGGAAGGTATACGAAAGGGGTACCTTTTCTGTCAAAAATGGTATATAAAAGGGTAAGGGGTCGGACTTCGGGGCGGACCCTCACCGTATTAACTGTTTTCTAGTACCCCCCCCCCCCCCCCCCCCCAAGGGGGCTATCTACGAACTGAGATAGCTTCACTTGTGTGTTGCAGCGTAAAAGGTGTTAAGGGACCAAAACTTTGTTGGTTGTTTAAAGTTCTCAAGGGGTCATGGAATATCCGTAAACGAAACATTAAAGAAAACATTTGTTTCAAAAGCTAATTAGAAACTGAGACATACCTTAAAATGCTTAAGAATGACCATGGATTTATCGTTCTACCTTCAACTTGAAAAATGGCATTCTGGCATCTGCGACCCGACCATGCGGACGTCATGACATGCGCGGTATGTACATAGTTTATTCAATGACTTTTCTTGTATGATGAACGTCAGAGAAAGATTAAGTCTCTCTCTATAGTATCGCAGCCTTAAGTATTAAAACATAAAGAGTTTCTTCGAAATGTTTTAATACAGATTTTAATGGTTAAGGTACTTTTATAAACGCCAATCACACACCAACCAGTGAGAAGAATTCCTAACCGAGCCCAAATGAATGAATGAATGAAGGAAGGAAGGAAGGAAGGAAGGAAGGAAGGAAGGAAGGAAGGAAGGAAGGAAGGAATGAATGAATGAATGAATGAATGAATGAATGAATGAATGAATGAATGAATGAACCGGAAAACGACTGAGAAATGAACGAAACGACTGAACGACACACCGGCCAGAAAACCAGACAACCAAAGCAATGAACGACCGAACTACCAAGCCGTTAGACGGCCGAACAAGTGAGATGATCGACAGGCACAACGAACCGATAGCCGAACAACCGCCCGAACAAGGAACAGCCGACATTTGTTTTGCTATCCGTGAGAAAAATAAGGGACTACTCGCAGCCTAAAAGTTAAAAGCGCAAGGTATCAGTAGTCAGTTATCTCCGAGCTGCTGCTGTTATTCTGAGAACCTTATCCGCAATTAACGTACAGCTTTGAGCTCGTTTAAGGGCGTTAATTATCATGAAGTTTCCTTCCCGTGCTTATCAATTTTCACCTCTATAATGCCATACTAACAGAGTTTGCTTATTTGCTTTGTTTATGCCGTGTCCGTAGTAAGTTAATAACAAGTCTGGCGGATTTGCTTCAATAGCCGATTACCTTTGACAACAACAATCTCATTGCCGCACGAAAGAATTTTTCAGTATTTAGTGGCTAAGTTTTTTTTTCCATCTCTCAGTACTCGGTGTATATCGATTCTATGTGCTATTTGGAAACTGCGCTATTTAGCAACTGGGGTAGCTTGCGCGGCAGCTTAAAAGTTGGTAACGATCAAAAACCTTGTTGCTTCATTGAACTTGTCAAGAGGATATGGATATTCATAATAGGTGGTTTGCACGTTACGTCATCGCCGCCATGCTGGTGGACGTAAACAATACATCTCTCATTAGCTCCTTTTGTCCGTCCACCAGCATTTGTTCGTTTCACCATTGTTATCTGTGTCTCTAGAGAATGGCTGCAAACCACCTATAGATACATTCAAACAACGTTCTGTTTCAATAACTTATGAGAGTGCGACATACCTTTAAGATGCTACTTCAGTCTTAAAAATCTCTGGACGCTGTTTTCTGACTACGGTGTTAAAGCGGACGCCTTATGTTTTGCTTTACCCCAAACAGGAAATTGTGACACGGATCCTTTAGTTTCTACGGTCGCGAATGACGTAGTTTAATTAATCGCTCTAGCTCCTGAAAATCACAAAGCCGGGCTTTTTGCCGTGCGGTTACAACTCAGTGACTTTGCCAAGTAAACTTACGCCACCACATTTGATCTATTTGTATCGTTTTAAAGCTTTTATAGTACACATTCAGAGTTTGATTAAGTTTGTTTTACCCGTCTGGGTTTAGCCTCGCTCGTCACGCAATCTTTCCTCCCCGACAACGTCTGCTGAAACGAGCGGCACATTCCTTTCCCATTGTTAGCAAAGATCACCCAGAGTCCACGTGAAAGTTACTACAGAGCCAATCGGAGCTAGGTTTTTGCGCGATGTCAATCAAAAGCTGCGTTTAAAATGCTCCCTGGGACCCCGTGAGGCGATTTATGTTTCTCTCCGAATTCCCTAGCCTCCTTCGCAGATGTCTTGGGCTTGTCACGCGTTCCTTGCCCGCGAACGCCTGCTGAACTGAACTACCATTTCTGTTCGCGGCGGTTAGCCAATCATAGTTCGTTTTCCAATTTATGGAAAGTAGGACTTCGACCCCTGGATTATTTTCACAGACGGTGCACGTGAATCGGGTGTCGATTTCTATTCTTACGAAGCTCGTTATTGGTTTCTTCAAAACAAAGGCTAACCGCCGACGAACGGAAGGGGCAGTTCAGTGTGTTTTTCTTGAGAGACGCGTTCGTCTGTTCCCAATGTTACAACGGTTACTTCGCTTCAAAAAAATTAAAGCAGACCTCCGAGATTAAGAAAGCTGTAATAAAAACGTCGCGATTACGGCGAGATTTAATTGATTAAAAACGGTGGTGGATGTTTATACTGCGCTGATCGCACCTTCAAGAAACGTATCGAAGCAACATCACTAAATCTGTCACCTTCCCTACCACTTTCCTCTCTTTGCAAGAAGACAATGGGGAAAGTTCTGCATTATCGGAAGGTTGCGAAAGTCAATCTGGGATCATTTTGTCAAGCGCCGAGGAAATCCGGGTGTAATCAAAACCTGGGCCAGTTGGCCACCCTAACCTTGGCCTATTGGCCACCCTATGGGCTACCCTATGGGCCATCTATAAAAAGACTGGGACTTTAAATTTATAAATTGTTTTTAATTATCAAAATTTTAAAATTATTTTAAATAATCATTGGGGTGATGGAGGGTGGCTGTCAAACGAGGACGGGATACCTGTGGAAGGCGGATGAGAAAATGCGGATAGAAAAGTGCGGATGGAAAAAATACATATATAAAAAATAATAATACTAATAATAATAAAAGAAATACAAGTGAAAATAGCGGTTTACACGGAAAACTAACAACAAATAACGAGAGTGTACCCTATAGCAACAAAATTGCATTTATGAGTTATTCATTTTGACAATTTCACCCAAGCAGGCGCTGTAAAACGCGTCCTAATAATTCGTTTATTTATTTATTTTTCGTTTCCTGTAGCAGGCGCTCTAAAACACGTCCTAGCATTTTAGGACAGGCAGGATATATATATATATATATATTTTTTTTTTTTTTTTTTTTTTTTTTCAGAATTTCGACGTTCACATTTTAATGACGAATTTAATTCTGGTCGCTCGATAAAGACGTTTAATTGGCAAGGGTAGTGTGAATGGGGAAAATTTTATAACAAAAACATGCAGTGGGCTTTACCGACGCGGGATAGGCGGAGTTAAGACATCTGCCAAAATCAGAAAATACCTTTGTGTGTTCTTTGTTACACCATAAACTGTTGCTGGGTAAAAATATAAATAAAAAATAAAGAAATACAACTTTTAAATAAATAGTAGTTGCAGCGGAAAATAAGCTTAACGAGAGATACCCCTTAGTAACAAAAACAAGCATTTGTGATTTAAAATACTGTATATATTATTTGTCGTCTTGTTTCGGAGCTATTTGTTTATCTTAGACCTTAGTTATACTAGCTGAACACAGCAAAGGAAATTAGATTATATGTGTTTAGCTGTTGGTGTTCAGAAAGCGGCTACGATCTTAAATTAGAAATTTAGAGCCATCACGACAATGAACTCAAGCAGGTTTTCATGAATCTGCTTAATGGAAATGTGTCTTTCACCATAGAAACGGGAACAATAATTTGTTGCAATCACCGTCAATCCGTCGGCATGTGATGCTTGCCAGGCACCCCGGCTCCAGTTGTTCTTAAAATATCTAGAAAAATAATAAGCCATTTGTATTTATTAAATCATTGAAAAGATAACGTTTTCAGCACTTACACAAAGACTATTGTAATGTCATAGCACACCAGCTGAAAAAGTTCGTTCACTACTAGCATGGTCAGCATCGTTTACGGTCCATTATACTTCTTGGGTTGCAAACTAGCATTCAAACACCTTTTCAACAAACTGAACCCAAGTTAAGAGAACCGCTTTAGCGCCACATGAACTATAGCCGCTTTGCCTTGAGAGAACCGACTTGAACTGAATTTATTATTGCTAGGGCAAAATTAAAAGCGCGTCCTTTATATCAAGATTGTGCTTTATACAAGGACCGCGGAGACCATTTTAAGGTGTTAGGGCTAAAACATCTCGCCAACTTCAAGCGGTACAATTCATAGTGATACGTTATCCATGTCAACTGTAGTCATCTATCCAAGAAAAAAGTAGTAGGGCTGCAGCCCTAACAGCCCCTCCCCCTCAGACCAGAAGACGTGATTTTAAATGACCAGGTAAATTTTAGCCAATCAAAAAAGAACTGTATCATATGTATTTTTTCTGGACCAATAAAAAAGATCCCAGTATTCTGGCTTTTTTTGTATGTTGTTTTGCTTTTTTGTATGCTTTTTTGTTTTTTTGTATGTTTTATGACTCTGTCGAGGTTTGTCATGGATTGCCGCTCGAGCAGTGATTCTGAACTGGAGACGCCTATTTTTGAGATCAAGAGGTAATCCTAAAATCGCTGTAACAAAATAAAAGGAATAATTAGGACGCGTCTCTGTGTAAAATATGGCACGTAATGTTGAATGTCACGTCGAAGACTGATAAATTAGTGATTTTCCGAACCCGGTCGGTAAATCTACGAAGACATCCATCTTTTTATCCACAAAATATACCATAGCCTCACTCTGATCGACAATCATAGTCGTTAAAACGCAACGTTGATATCCGCCGTGTTGTTTTGAGATCTCTCGCACGAGAAAATGTCCAAGTCCAAAGTACACTTCCAGGATTGGGAAGTGCGCTCTGATTGGTCTACGTAAAATACCGCTCGTTTCAGCAGACGTTGTTAGGGAAGAAAGATTGCGTGACGAGCCAAAAGAACGTCTGCGTAGTATGGGTTAAAACATCGAGAAAATTCGAACTTTGCTCTCTGCAATTTTGTGTTTCATTTTTCCGTGATTATGCAAGAAGACATACATTAATTAGATGTTTATCATGAAAATGGGAGAGAGAGAGAGAGAGAGAGAGAGAGAGAGAGAGAGAGAGAGAGAGAGAGAGAGAGTTTTATTTCAACACGGAGTTTCTTCAATTACATGGAATTGGTTTCCGAAGAAGCCGTGCATGCAATAAAATATCACAAGTCAATAAAAATTACATCAATTACAGGTATACGAACGCTAAAAGGAAGTATTAATTGATGTCATGGAGACCGAGTGAGCGTAAGGATTTTCTAAAGACCTCAAGAGACGGTTCTGCTTTAATCGTAGATGGGAAGGAATTCCATAGCTTAGCACCACGGTATGAAAAGCTTTTTTTCAAATTTTCGGTATTTGGTTTTTGGAGTGCTAAATTAAACAGTCCGGGATGGTTATCAAATTTGGGGTGCGATCCATTCAACCAAAATTTCCGGAAATTTCGGTCTAAAACTGAATGGATCGGTTCGGTCCAAACGGAAAAGTTTCGAAAAAGCTGGCCCACCTTTCGAGGTGGACCACTTTCCTCGGTTGGACCGGTCCGATCGAAATTGCTATATCCGGCACTTTCTCAATCCCAGTACCTCGCTGTTCGGTATTTTCTGTTCAACATGGAAGAAAGCGTGGAAAGCACTTGCACTTCCAATTATCAGTGCAGCCTTTGCGGATGGTTGACAACGGATTTGTCGGAGTTACTTGTTCACCCGTGCGCAGTTTCAACAGGTATTTAGCTGCTTTGCAAGCTAAGTGTTTGTTTTGGCTGTTAAAAGCGTTTTATTTCCCGATATTCCCTGTGTTTTTGAGCACTTGTAAAACTCCCGCCATTTTTATTTTGTTTAATATTTGTATTCATTTAGTTACAGAATAGTCGACCTCTACTTCAGTTCCCGATGATGTTCAATCTCAGCCAACCCTTGGCCGATGGGAAGACAGACACGTCCGGTTGTTAATCAAAAGCTATCTCAAATTCAAAGGCCTAATTGGACAGGGAAATAACACGAAGAAAGGTGTGTTCGACAAAATAGCTGTCGAGTTCAATAAGAACGCTGATATAAAAGTAACAGGGGAGCAGTGCTTAAGAAAGTGGAAAAAACTGGAAAGAAAACAAAAAGAAATCGAAGACAACAACAGGCAAACGGGCAGAGCACATAACACATTTGTGTTAGTTCTCTTTATGATGATAGATTGAAGTTCCAATAGAATTAAATTTGAGCTTTGTAACAGAATTTGGTATTTATTTCAAGGACAAACAATGTGCATCAGATGGGTTCTTTTTGCTTCTGCTCTGCCATCTGCAGGATGATGGTACCCATCATGGTCATCATCATCATCTGGCCCATCATGCGTCTACATATCATCAGAATCATCATGCAGTAAACAGAAGTTGTGAAGAACACAGGCAGCAACTATTATGTAAACTTCCAGCTCTATGTCAAGATGATTAAGTAGGAGGAGTTTTCTCCATCTTCCTTTGAGCAGAGAAATTGCCCTTTCAATTTTTTGTCGAAATGTGGAAAGTGCTCTGTTGAATCTAAGTTGCCGTGATGTTAAATGACAATTGTTCTTGAAGGGAGTTATGAGCCAGCTGAAACAGTGAAATTTGAAACAGCTTACAATGTGACTTTCAGTTGCTATGCTTCCATATATATCAATAGCTGGTTTAACTTAATCTGATTTTTAAATATTTCTTGTGCATAGCAGATAGTTGAACTCTGGAAAACAGTCGCTTTTCATATTCAAATTTATTGCTGAAAACCAACACTAGTGATGCATTAATATAGGATTAGTCTTGACCTAAAGAAAAATATACACTTGTAAACATCAGCTGAAAAGTACTTTAAATTTTATTTACTTTAGATGGAGACTAACCCTGTGAAAGTGCAACCTTGGTGCTTTATTTAGCAGCCATTGAGAATTCACAACTGGACTGTGAGCTTGAGGAGCTGTAAGGGTCAACTTTCATGCAAAATTTTAATTACAACAGACAAAGTTCACATGGCAGAGCCAATGAGCCCAAGTGCTTTTAAAACACCTTTTGTAGCAAAAAAATGGTCCTTACTTTTACAAAAGGGTTGATATATTCAGGAGGTTTTATTGTACCTTAATAATGGATATCCCCCATCACCCAGTAAGTAAGTATCACCAGGGAATTTGTGGGCGCTTGTGTTCCACAACACAGAATTGCGAAGCACTCTCGAGTCATGAACCTGGCCATCCAGCAAGCACATCGATGAACAACATATTATCACCACACACCAACTTGAAGAAAATAGACTAATTTTTAGAGTTAGCAAGCTGTAATATAATCTTCTGGTGTTTTCTTTTTTTATTTTACCTGAACATTCAGTGAGTGGAATTTCTTGCGGTTAATATAAGCCTCTGGCTCACTCTCAGGTGCCCTGATCCTGACATGGGTCCCATCTATTACGCCAATTACTCCAGGAAATCTCCCTTTATCTTCAAAAGACGAACTGATCTCAAGTAATTTATTTCCTGGGATGTGAATTTAACAAAAAAAACAAACGGTTAATACTTGTGAACTAAAGATAAAGTGGGTAAACGTTTTGAGAGAGGTTTATGATACTCACCTGTAGGTCATATGATATATTCATGGCAAAGGTCCACAGCTGTCATAACAACTCTTCGGAACACCCTGTTGTAGCTGCTCCTGGTAATATCAAAACGATCTGCTATGGCCCTTGCTGGTTCTTGATTGGTCATGTCCCACAAAAAAGTTAAAATTTGCTTCTGAGGTGGAATCACCGGTCTTCCAGAAGGGTTACCCAATGGAATACTCCCCCTTCCGATAATTTCTCGAGAGAGAATTTCGAATGTTTTTTTTGTCATTCGAAAGTGTTGTTTAAACTCATCCCCCAAGTATTGGGGAATGGTCTGCTCAAAATAATCCGTTATACGTGTTAAATTTCTGCGCATAAAACAGCTCCCGGCACTAAACACGACAATGTCATCATCATTTTCCACGATATCAGTGTTGTCGAAATCGTCGTCTTTTGACTCCAACATAAACAACAGAAGTCCGAGATCCGCCATTTTTAAAAAGAGCGCGAAACTCTTTTTGCGAGGGGAATGGAACGAGACCGTTCGGACCCGTTGCGATCCATTCGACCCCAAGAAATTTTCGAACCTCAGCCCGGAAATTTTGGTTGAATGGATCGCGCCCTTGATAACTATCTGATGTCACAACATGGCGGCCGTTTCCGAAGCGAAGTTTTTTGTACCCCGTTCGTGTTATTCACCTTTTATTCGGTATTGCGGGCCTTATGTACCCATAACTCTATTGGAAATTGCTGAAAAGGCCCTGTTCTACAAGTGTTGTAAAGATGGCGGTAGCTATGCAATGATGGATGAGAAAGTTTTGCCCGAGAAGTGACAGGGTGGTTGGAATAACACGTTCAAAAGAGGTATGTTTTTCAACTTTGCCTTTACGTTTAGGTTATTAAACTAATTTTGCCGCAGTCCAAAAATTATGGAGCTAATCTTCAAACTATTTTCTTTCGATGTAAATGTTGCTTGTCCGAATGCAAACTGCAGGGAAAAAGTGCATGGGGTAACCTTGATTTTCAGTCTAATTCAGTTACTATTACCGCCATTTTGAGTTTTCGGCGTTGCTGTTAATCTGTCTGTTTATTATTCGAACAATGTTGAGAAATTCACTCCATCTTCTTTTCACTGTACTTTGAAATGATGGTAGCTTAAATTTAAGGTTAAACTTAAGACTTATTAAGCTTATTAATTATTGCCTGAAGAAAACAATAATAACAACGCCAAACTAGTTTTTGACTCAATTCTGTCGTTCATTATGACGATCCTTTTCCATTGCATCTACATCTACATCAGCTCTCTTGGTAAAACTCGTAAGATAACACACGGACTATAAAAACTGTAAATAAAAGTATAAATATGTATAACAGACAATAGAATAAGACCTGCAAGAACACTTATTGAGTTCCTTCAAAGACACCTATGGTCACTTTGCAAATGCTTTCCTTAAATTAAACAGACTTCTGTTTCTTAGCAGGCTCGCTGTGGTCCTGTATAATCAGGGCTGTCATTAAGAGCCAGGGACAGGGATTTCCCCCCGGAAATTCTTAGTCAGATCTCGGCTTCTTTGATTGAAAAACAGTATATTGACATTACCACAGTAGCTGGATTTCTTGGCTACTTTTTGCACAACCCTGCCTACTTAAAAAGTTCGTGACAGCCCTGACTGTATAGGTTTGGTCCTTGCAATTGGGACTTTTGATGGAATCTGATGAACGTAAAAGGAAACTAGCAAGCCTTTGTCGATTTTGTGGCAGGCTCACCAAATTAGAAAGTGCCAAAGCCAAAAGTAACTTCAAGGATGAGTTTGCAAGAGGTTTTTGCATTTAAAAAGACAGCAAATTCATAAATCCATCATAATTTTCCTGTCATGTGTGAGACATTCTTGATCGCATAAGAGGGTCAGCTCTCAGGTTCTGCTCTGGGTTATAATCCATATTCTATTCTTGGAAGCCTCACACAGGAAAGTTAATGTGCTTGCAAAAGAAAGGTAGGAGGACCAAGTCAGACTACGAAAAGGAAATTTGTTGACTTGGCAAGTGGATGTGGCCCAGGAAGTGGGGATGGTGTTTCCAAATAATTACGACTGATTTAATTTATGCACTAGTTGATCCAACATGATGCATTGTCCCTGTAGAATAATACATGTTCTGCAGTTTTACAGCAACAAGCATCATTTTTTTAAAGTAATGTTAACCTTAACTTCATTTAGTGTTGTGTATATCACTCCATGTAAGGGTCTTGACAAAGTGTGAGTCAGCAAGCCATGCACGCCATCCATGGGAGTCATGCGAGCCATAAAAAGAGATGAAATAACACAGTCATTCATTGAACAAGCAAACAATCCAACGCATCACCCCGCAAAAACAAACGAATGTAGCCTTTTGTCACACAATATCAACCATCAATGCCAAACCACAAACAAATCGAAAAACTGGCATTTAATAGAACAGTCTCCATTGCTGAGAAAAATGTACAAGGATCCACCCCTCATATTGTACAAAAGAGGATGATCACTCAGAGATATACCCATCCCTTTGTTTTTGTAGGGGTCTAACTTCCTATCTTCAAAATTTACCACTGAGCGAGCTGTTGTAATGAAAGTTTTTCGCTCGACTCTCTCTTGCAAATGTGATTTGAGGTTTTTAATTTTCTCTTCCAATAATTTTTTTGGAAGAGTATGTTCTGAGAAGTCTTTAAAAACCACTCCTTTAATGAAGCTTTTTTTTTTTTACTGCCAGTGGATGAGACAAACTGAAATGTGCATATTGGAATGTCTCAGTAGGTTTGGAATCAGTATGCAAGTCAAGGACTGCATCTTTTACGAATATTTTGCCTATATAGATGCTAGTATCCAGGAAAGTTGTTTCCATTTCGAGGATTTAAGCCGTAAATTTAATCACGGGATGATGTGATTGATTGTTTTCTTACTCAATAAATGACCACATTATTTAGTCTCTGTTTATGGCTTGCGTGACTCGCATGGATGACTCGTATCGCTCGCATGGATGGCTCACATGACTCGCATGGATCATTGGTTCGCATGGCTCGGCATGGCTCGCTGGCTCTCATATTGTACACATTCCCAAAAAATGTATTCTTGTTATCTTCTTTGTGACTATGGAGCCCAGGTTTTATAAGTCTTTTGGTTTAATGGCCTCATACCAGCCTACACTGAATTATTGTATTCAATTATATACACATGTATGTTTTTTGTTTGGGTTAAAAGTAAACTACAGTAAACTGAACTGAAAAACTGCAAGCAAACTTTTGGCAAAATGCTTGATAAGACATTAAATAAATACAGATTAAACCCTGCACTGAACTCACATGTAATATCATTAAAATTAAGTTGTACGTTATTAGCTATGGCCACAAGCAGTTCAGTACTTACTTACTGAATGACAGTGCATATTACTTGGACTTGCATCTAGTAAGTTTATGATACCTGCACTGCACTACACACAGTCTAATTGATGACAAAATGTAGTGGAAATTTTAGTTACATATATTAAGTAATTAACTGATTCTCCTTCTGTAGGCATGAGAGTGGCTGTTATCCTTGATTGGGATGAATGATCCAAAGTAAGATGCTGCCATGTAAAGAATGAAGTGCGACTTAAAGGAAGGAGTCCTTTTATGGAGATGTAAACTTTGAACAGATGGGTTAAAGCTACACTGTATTTTCGCCTACAGTCATCTCAGTTACACAAAATTGTAGTTTGTAGCTTAGCGTCCATGCAGCTACATTATGAATGGACTGCAGTGGTGATGGTAGATTGACTAGATTGGGGCATGACAGCAATAAAAGACTATTTTTGGTATTTGGCCGCCCGAACCCTCCTTGTATAGCGCGCAGTAAGTAAATACAGTGAATCAAAGCTTTAAATGTTGACCTGTCAAAATCAACTGGCCACATTCCAATGTAATCGTTGTTTCTCTAAGTTTTTTTATATACACCGTTTTATAAACCCGGCTTCAATATCTCCACGTAAATAACATGGTGTAATACATTGATTTTATTGCTTGGACTTATATTAAACTCTGTTTATCATTTTGTATCAGTCTCACAATTAGGGAGGTCCACAGTGGACATGATCTTCTCCCTCCGTCAGCTGCAGGAGAAGTGTCGAGAGCAGCAGCAACCATTCTTCCTCGCCTTCGTGGACCTCACCAAAGCCTTCGACTTGGAGAGCAGAAGCGGGCTCTTCCAGATCCTGCAGAAGATTGGGTGTCCTCCCAAACTCCTGGCAGTCATTACCTCCTTCCATCAGGACACACAGAGCACGGTCTGCTTCGATGGGGCCACCTCTGACCCCTTCCCAGTCAGCAGTGGAGTGAAGCAGGGCTGCTTCCTAGCACCAACCCTGTTCGGGATCTTCTTCTCGATGCTCCCGCAGTACGCCTTCGCCAACTGTGATGATGGAGTCTACATCCGCACGAGGCAAGATGGCAAACTCTTCAACATCGCCAGACTCCGCGCCAAGACCAAGACCTAAGAGGTGCTGATACGCGAGCTGCTGTTCGCAGACGACATTGTCTTAACATCTCACAGCGAGGAAGGTCTTTAGCGCCTGGTCGACAAGCTGTCCGCTGCCTGCAGGGAGTTTGGGCTGACGATCAGCCTCAAGAAGACCAACATCATGGCGCAGGGTGCCGAGTCCCTACCTTCCATCACAACTGGGGGCACTCAGCTCGAGGTCGTGGACGCCTTCATTTACCTGGGCTCCACAGTGACAAGCTCAACATCTCTCGATGCCGAGATCAGCTCGAGAATCGCTAAGGCTGCAGAGGTCATGGCGAAACTCAACAAGCGAGTGTGAAAAAACAGCCTGCTGAGCGAAAGGACCAAGGTCTGCGCCTACCAAGCTTGTGTCCTGTCAATTCTCCTCTATGGCAGCGAGTCTGGGACGACCTACGCCAGACAATAGCGACGCCTCAATGGGTTCCACCACCACTCGCTCCGACGCCTTCTGCACATCAAATGGCAAGACAAAGTCCCAAACACTGAGGTCCTTCAGCGCGCCGGTCTCTTAAGCATACCCTCTATGCTCATTCAGAGACGCCTCCGCTGGCTTGGACATGTCCACCGCATGGAGCTTCACTGCCTGCCAAGAGAGATTCTCTACGGAGAACTGCGCGACGGCACCCGTCGAGCCGGTAGACCTGTGCTGCGCTTCAAAGACACCATCAAGCGCAACCGCAAAGCAGCCAACATCAACACAACCAGCTGGGAGGACACTGCTGCTGATCGTGACACCTGGCGGCACAGTGTCAAAGCAGGAGCCTTGAGAGCTGAGGAAGACGGGAGAGTCCAGTTCACATTGAAGAGAGCGGCGAGAAAGCAGCGCGCGGCCTCCGCGCGCGCCCCATCTACCTACGTCTGGGTAAACTGCATGAGGGACTGCCACTCCAGGATCGAGCTTCACAGCCACGCGAGATCCTGCCCCGCCCACCCTGTGTGCTAACCATCGCCTCTTCGAGACGAGGATGCCGATGATATTTAACTCTGTTTATCATTTTGTATCGGTCTCATGATTAGTAATATAGCCACTTGAATTAAAATTTGTAGTGGGTTAAAATCATGAAGAACATATTTCCAATTTGAAGTAAACAAAACTACGAGTGTACGTTTACGTGAATTTGCTTTCTGCATATTTTTGTCAGAATGATAACTGGAAAGTCAAGAACAACAAAGAGGATACCGGTACATGTACATAAAAAAAAGTAGAAAAAAATTAGGCATGGCGGTGGAGGCTTTATTCCCTGTATAGTGGAGAGTATATTTTTGAAGTGCAGAGAAGGCTCTCATTAATTATATCAGAAATGGGACAGAAAGGAGCGCTGGGCGCTGTAGTCTAGATTTTCCAACGTCTTACATGTTGCGAGAAGCTTGAATTATATTCAAAGCCAAACTAATTCACGCGGCTTGGCGCCGCAAATGCACAACAATTTCAGCCTCATTTACCCTCAGGGGCCAGAACCGTTTTCTACGAGCACTTTTTACATGTAGAGTAGCATTATTACAATAACTATACTTTGTCAATATTTCTTTTACACAGATTGTTGGACCCGTGGTAGCCAAGTCGACAAGGGCTGAAAACCTGAGAGCTTCTCAGTCCGCCAAGACACACTGAGAGTGAGTGAAATGATTGAGATTGAGAATGATTAAAAAACTGATTAAATAAAAACGCTTTGCTAATAAACGTCCCCTGTCTACCTTTCATTGTATGTCACATTCACTGGAACTTATCAGTTCTCGGTATTTGAGAGACGAGCCGAACAATACGAAGAACCGGCAACCAGCGTAAATAAAAAACAGAAACGTCTGACGAAATCAAGCACTGGAAAATAATTCTGTATTCCAGATTTAATAAAAGTCCGAATCTTTTCATTTCTATTTAACAATATAATGTACAATTACAAAATCCCGTACACTCAGTCTGCTTTGGACGCAATATTGAATTCAAAATTGTTGCGGCAACAACATGTCACGTGAACTGTGTCACGTGAACTTTGTTTTGGTCTGGGTTATCAAATTTGATAACCTCCCTGGACTGTTAAAGTTAGAGTCTCTCGAGGTTGTAAGCAGTAGTGTCACGAACTAGGTGAAATGCTTCAGTGAGGTACTCAGGAGCTTTGTTGTGCATAATTTTGTGCATCATAATCGCAGTATGATGGTGGCGACGGACTCCAAGAAACGCTTTCCAAACTATTTTCAGTTTTTCCAAAATAGAGAATTCCGCAGAATATTATAATTTTGACCTTTTTAAGCGTAATCACTCCGCTAAAAACCATAAATTTCATGGGAATTATCGTAGGACCCTTTTATGTTGAGAAAATAAGCGTTATTTCACAATTTTGGTGGAATAAGAGGTAAAAAGGTATGACTTGCTTTTTCTTATTTTTGAGGACAACAATTTTTTACCACTTTCTTGTCATTGGAAGTTGTTAAAACTGGTGGACATCAACAAAATATAGTTTTGCTGCATTCAACTTTTTCTATTTTTTGCGGAAAGGCAAATTTGTTCCTTACAAATCAACAATATATAGATAACCTGCACATTGCTCTTTTTATTTGGGAAGCAAGGCACCGAATTTCGGATGGCTTGATTTTGACTCTGCTGAAATCATGAAAAATCTCTTGTTATCTGAATTCAAAAAGCAAGGGTCCAAAATTCGGACCCTTGCTTTTTATTCCGCTGAAATCGCAAAAACGTATCTTGATATCTGTGTTCAAAAAGCAAGGGTCCGAATTCCAAATCCTTGACTCTGCTTAAATTAGAAACAGTTTTATAATACTCACCGCTGGGAACCGGCGACGTTTTACGGGATTATTATTAGGACAGAGCTCTTCATGCCATTTTATATAAATTATATAACAAAATCTACGAGATGTCCAATTTGAACTCATTACGGCCTGCGCACCCTAATGACACAAACTTCGCTTTTCTGCAGGGTCTCTGGCGCAGTCTTCGGCGCAGTCGCAACAGGCAAAATCAAGCATTTGTTGTGTGATGTTCAAAGACATTTATTCAAACTGCATTCTGCTGAAATGAAGCCTAATGCATAAGAAACAGATTTCATTAAACAGTGACTTTTAAAAATTCATACTACACTGAATTAGAACACTGAATTTAGAAAGTTTACATTTGCAATGGCTAATAACAGTGATAACCGTAGTAACTTCGATTTCCACCGCTCACTCAGCCTAGTGACGATCGCGAGTCTTGTAGTGATCAAAACATGCAGACCTGACGTTTCCTACCACATTTCCACTTACTTGATTTTTCGTCTGACTTCATTAAATCCTGTCAAGAAAAAATGTGCCCATGACTTTTACTTTGCTTTCAAACAGTAGTCTTGCCTTGCAACACAAAGGCTCTCAGCTTCTGAAGACATCATTTTTGGCGCATCATTTTTGGTCGAGGGTCGAGGGTCGAGGGTTCTATGTCGAGGGTCGAGGGTTCCATGTCGAGGGTCGAGGGTAACAAATTTTTCCAAATATTTATTACTAAAAAAAATAAAAAAGACAAGAAATTGGAAGAAGATAAATTAAATTAAAGGGGAATTGAAGAAGAATCTAAGCGTTTCCAAAAAACGAGTTGCACGTGGACATTAGATCTTTTTGTAAGTGGACAGCCTAGGGGGTGGGGGATGAAATAGTGAATAGCCCGTGCCGTGCCCCATGTAATCCCAGTTTGGCTTTAGAAACGTCACTGATTTCATTTGTGTTTCACAAGATTTCATTTGTGCATCACATCAGGGGATACTTTCCTATAGGGCATGGCTTTTGATTCCGATGTCCCGAAACGGGTGTATAAGTTCAAGCGCACCTGTACTTATCAGGATCTTTGGCAGGTTAGGGATTTGTTCGCTTTCAGTTAACGTTCTTCCTACAATCTTAAAAAAGAGCGCGTTGGTATTTACTGTTATTTTTTTGTTCGAAACAGGGTAAGGGTTTCGAACTTGCAGTAGTACCCTTATACGCAAACATCGGTCAGTTACACCCGGGGCACTACATAGCTTGTTTTATAACATAGGGTGACTGTCAAGGAAAATCTTTTGTTCTCTTAACATGTCCAAATTCCGCACAATAAAATTTCTTGGCCAGCGTAGTCCGCTTTTATTAAATATTTTGTATTTTTCTCAAAGAAAATGTCTACAAGCCACGCTGCCCAGTAGCCACCATCAGTTCCATTTCTCATGATATTTTCGCAAAATGCCCTGAGCCAGTTTAATAACAATGACTGCTTTCACTTGCCATTACGCAACAAGTGATTGGCTGCGGCAAACGCGATTTCCGGTACGGTGATCAACTTCTTTGAAACAACGTCAAATCGATATTTGCCGGCGCTTTTCTCGTAAGATTGCAAATTGCGATTTGTTTCGATTCTTTGTGAAAGACTATGGATTCCCCTAAATCGTTCACTGATGTGATAAGAGGGAAAAAATCAAACAGTTGGTGAAGGAGGTACCAGGCAGAGGACGAGGAGGAGGCGATGTTTATTGCCATTAAAAAATCACGGGAAATTGTAAAGGTAATTGTCGTCTCGTTACTGTTACTGTAACTGTTAGTGATGATGAACCGACAACACTGTCACCAGTATTACGCAGCGCAGAAAAGGAGGATAGGCCTGTTGACGTTAGGGTAGGTCCTGTTGGGCGCTTTTGTGTATGTGCTTTTAGTTTTGACGTCGTAGGTTTCTTATCCTTGGAGATTGTTTTCAATCAATAACGGTTGTTATCATTGTCAAGATCTTACTTAAGTGACGAAACTTGAGGGTAGAAGCGGTTCACGAGAAAAAGTGAGATTTGCGTAGATGTCCGGATCTCGTGCGAGAGGAATGTAAGTCGTGGCTGCACGAACGTTTTTTTGAATTGCGATAGTGATGTGATTTTTTTTTTAACATTGTCGTGTTGTAAGCGCGCGGTTATAATCGCATGTGTAACCACCCGCGTGCAAGTGATGCAATGGCGACAGCTAAAAATATCGCATACAACAAACCGCAAGAAATTTAATGAGTTGAATTTTTCGCTACAAAATCACGGAATTTTTCACTCCTATAGCCACCCCTGCGTGCCGGCTACGCGACATTAAAAAAAAACGCATCACCATCGCAAAGCAAATCCTCGCTCGTCTAGTCACGGCTTTATTTCTCGCGGACGACAAAAATCAAAGTTGTCTTGCTCGTAGTTTTTTTGTTACATAGTTATACGCACGTTTGTTTACAAATTCGTTTCAACTGAGAAAAGTTTTAATCAGCTTGCGCGAACCCGAACGGTGTCACTTAACATACCTGTCTTGTGCTATTGTCATGGAGAAATTCATGTGATTTGTAATGATTTCGTATCTACTCGTGCGGAAAATGGCGTCATTTCCGCTCGTTGTAATCTCACATCTCACAAGACCTACAGGGGGCTTCCACGTGACGTCAAAAAGAACTAAAATTCAAAAGTAAACAGACTTTTGCACTTTTATCTTCATTACGTAAAAGCCATTTTAGAAATGTATCTGTTTGCATGTTTTCAGCTCGGTACCTTGCTCTGTTTTGAAAATAGAGCAGTTTGAATTTAAGAGTTTTTCACAGTGCGTGACATAAAGATTTCTGCTCAAGCAAGTCACGTACATGAAAACATCGATTCACCGTGTGTTTTTGAGGTTGAAAGCCCAACATGGTAAGAGAAGCGTCTATGTGCATGATTGAAAGCTCAACAGAGAGGATAGACTCGAGTAAGAAACATATGCTTTAACTCGTTTCCGGCCGCCATCTTGGGGTTCCTCAGAGGAACGCCAAGATGGCGTTTCCACACAAAACACTATAATTTTGAGTGGTACATTTTGCCGAATGACTCGAGTACGGAATATCGCACGGCCCTGAGACTTTGCCCTTTGACTTTGTCTATTGAATGAATGATGATTTTATTTTTTTATTTGCGTGACTGAAAACGCTCTATACCGATTTTGTAAAGGCCATATAGAGGTTCAAATCTGAAATCTACTTTGGGTAAGCACGAGCTTTCAAGAATTAACGGAGGAATCGCGATTTTTCGAAGCCGCAAATTTTTCGAAATCTCCCTTGGATTTACTTCGATCGGACATTGCAACTTTACCCTAACCCTTACCCTGTTTCAAACAAAAAAATAACAGTAAATACCAACGCACTCTTTTTTAAGATTGTAAGAAGAACGTTAACTGAAAGCGAACAAATCCCTAACCTGCCAAAGATCCTGATAAGTACAGGTGCACTTGAACTTATATACCCGTTTCGGGACATCGGAATCAAAAGCCATACCTTATCTGTATAGGCCCTGTAGGGAAGTATCCCCCGATGTGATGCACAAATGAAATCAATGACGTTTCTAAAGCCAAACTGGGATTACATGGGGCACGGAACGGGTTATTCACTATTTCATCCCCCACCCCCTAGGCTGTCCACTTACAAAAAGATCTTATGTCCACGTGCAACTCGCTTTTTGGAAACGCTTAGATTCTTCTTCAATTCTCTTTTAATTTAATTTATCTTCTTCCAATTTCTTGTCTTTTTTATTTATTTTTTTAATAATAAATATTTGGAAAAATTTGTTACCCTCGACCCTCGACCCTCGACCCTCGACCCTCGACATGGAACCCTCGACCCTCGACATAGAACCCTCGACCCTCGACCCTCGACCAAAAGACAGACTCCTCAGAAAGTCGTTACTCGGTTAGCCACAGGGTTACGTCAGCATAGTTTTGGTTAGTTCAAAAAAAAGACCGGATACAAGAAATATTTCTTTTGTCTCCGCTCGTGAACACCGGATTGGAAGCATTCAGTGTAAAAGTCACCCAAATCTTCTCTGTATGTAAAAAACTTGAGATTATAAGTGCTTTTTAAGATTGTTTACTTTCTGTTTCTAGGTTTCAAACCTCCATCAGTTCACTCAGTGAGTACGTGACACATTCAATTCCTGCCTTATCTCAAATAAAACCACAACAGACGTGCATGCATTCTCTTGAGCGCTTCATCGTGGATAAACATCTCTCAGTTTTGTTGAGGTAGTTGCAAAAAATCAACTTGTGAAAATGTTAAGTACCACTGCCACGGTCGATTCAAAATCAAGAAATATTAAAGGTCATGGATGGCGGAGTATAATCCTGGGTACCACTGACCTCCGCTGAAGAAGTTGCCAACCGAAAGCCAGGCCAGCGTCACTGACAGTGGTTGGATTATGAACTTTTGAGGATATAAACGCTTCTCTAGTTCGGGTAGGAACCATAAGGGCCATTTTGTGCTACGTAGTATAGTTATTAAGCTATTGTAGAAACGTCGAGTCTTTAGAATTTCTACGAAATAGCTCGTTCTAAGCGCCTTAAAGTACCATATCTTCGTATAGAATTGCCAAGCGATTAGGAAGAGGAATGTGGCTTCGTGGCTGCCCATTATTGCGACCTTGGGCGTACAACAGAATCGCCATATTCTCGATAGTAGTAAAATTTGAGGTTTGACTGACCGGTACGGTTTCACAAAGAACTAAAAAAACGGCAGTCTGAAATTTTTGTCTAAATTCAACGGAATGTCTACCCTGGGTGCCAGAGGTTTTATTTTTCTTAGCGAGGCCGGCTAAACGCAAAGCGCCTGATAATTCACACAAACTATATGCCCGGCAATCCAAATTCAGAAAATTTTGGTATTTCATGTATAACTGCTGAAAATGTAATCAGATTAGCCGGCATATATATATACCACTGGCGTTCACTTTTGGTACATCCGTGATTTATAACCCCGCTGAATATTTCGTGACAATTGTGAAATGAGCTTGAAAGGCCGATAATAGTCAGCCACGGGGCCACATTCCTGTGCTTATTTAGAACTTTGATTGAAGATTTGAGTTCCAGTTCAAAGTGGTTAAACATTTAATAGGCTAGGCAATGAATTTTGGAACCCTAGGATTTCATAAAGTGACGCTATTATTGCTGAATTTGGCAGAACAGTTAAAGCAAGGGTCCGAATCTCGGACCCTGTAGATTTACATTTGTCTCGTTTTTGAATACCGCTTCTTGTGGATTCTTTCAAACAAGGGTCCGCATTTCGGAACCCTGGATTTAGAAGAATTGTGTTTCAAGAAACAGATCTTTGGAGATTCACTAAAGCAAGGGTACGAAATTCAGACCCCTCGATTTATAACTATGATGTCTGTAACATGTATTAATGGTGTGGATTAAGTTGAAGGGTCCGAAATTCGGACCCCTGGATTTACAAGTATGACGTTGTCTAGTTGATTTTGTACTTGTATGGATTAAGTTGAAGGGTCCGAAATTCGGACCCCTCGATTTACAAGTATGACCGGCGTTGTCTAGTTTTCTGTATTTGTGTTGGTTAAGTTGAAGGGTCCGAAATTCGGACCCCTCGATTTACAAGTATCACGTTGTCTAGTTGATTTTGTACTTTTGTGGACTAAGTTGAAGGGTCCGAAATTCGGACCCCTGTCCAGATTTACAAGTATGACCGGCGTTGTCTAGTTTTCGGTATTTGTGTTGATTAAGTTGAAGGGTCCGAAATTCGGACCCCTCGATTTACAAGTATGACGTTCTCTAGTTAATTTTGTATTTGTGTGGACTAAGTTGAAGGGTCCGAAATTCGGACCCCTGGATTCCAATGTTTTGTAGTTTCCAGGAAAGTAGTCTTTGCCAGTAGTAGTTTAGTTTGCTTGGTTGCTTGATTTGTG
>JAEMWC010000828.1:295000-297500 GCA_016490735.1 Pachyseris speciosa | reverse complement strand
TAATGCCGGTGAACTGTTAAGTGACCTTTCTTGGTGAGCTGCGAGGTGCCGCGGTAAAGTGAAAGTCCTTGAAGCCTTGAATCATTTTGTTTTTCAACCACACAATCCAGGCGTCGATTATCCAAGTCGAGCCAAGTTTTAAGCGTTTCCTGAGGCAAATGTTTTGCTATCCTTTTTATCACTAGAAAATTCACCTTCCGGAGTATCTGTTAATTAGTTACTGATTTTTATGCCTTTTACGTGAATTAAAAGACAAACTTGAAGTTGTTTTGGTCAAAATGAAGAAACCAACTGAATGTGAAATTACGAGCCGCAGAAAGCGCGCGGAAAATTAAGCCTCGTTTTGGTTTAGGTGCCTCGTTTTGGTTAAATTAACCTGGCTTGAGCCTGCGATCTAATCGAAAACTAGTACGTGGTCAGCGGTCAACTTAAAAAAAAAAGCTGACCTATATGAGCTCTAAACTTGAGCCCGCGATATGGCCACGTGATACTGGTCAGCAGAAACCTTGTTTTGACAGCTGTCAATTGGCCATGACACGGATGTCCTATATCAAAGTTGCACGCTGCAAACTAGCTGATGAGCTGGGGACCCAGCTGGGTCAGGTGGAGTATGGCCACATGTTGGATTATTATGGTTATTATTAGGATATTATTAATTATTGGTCAACTCCACTGTCGTCGTCGTCGTCGTGCGAGCCCACGAGCAATATCGCTAGCCGCTTTTACCATGAGAAAAGCAGCTGACGGGTTTCTATAGGTATGGTGCTACGCTTGGCGGCCCTTCGGGCCGCCGGAGCTTCGCTATAAGTTGTGGATGACGTATTTTGATTTCCCGGCGGTGCTCTAACTTCTGATTAAGACAAAATACTGTTTGAACAGTTTCAGGTCAGTCACTTTCAAATGGAGTCAAGTGATCTCACCTGATTTGATCATGTTTATATCATCAGTAAGGCTTTTACTTTGGATTTGAATTCGACTTCGCCGTTTTCACCAAAGACATTGAGCATACTCGAACTTCGCTCTCTCTAATTTTGTTTATCATTTTTACGCGATGATGCAAGAAGTCTATAACTAGATGTTGATAATTCCGACCTTAGGGCAACCCACGAAAACCCACAAATTACCGACAGTGACGTTTTCGGTTTCCCATATACTTAGCACCCCTTTGGTTGAACTAACAAAACATGCGCCGTGTATTTTGCTTCACTCCAAACAGAAGATTGACGGTTATTATTAATTCTCCATAAATCATGGATGACGCATTTTGATTAACTGATCTCTCTTCTGAAAACCACAAAGATTGTTTGACCAGTTCCAGTCATGTGACTTTACTGAGTGAAGTGATCTCCCTTGATTTGATCAGTGCGGGTTATCACAAAGCTCGATTTCACTTTTCTGGCTTAAGACGCTGAGCAAACTCTTCCCAACTTTACTCTCAGGAGTCTTATTCTTTTCCGCGGTGATACGATAAGTCAAGAATTCTAAGTAATTAAAGGCATCCAGGGGGGAAATCTAAAGAAATTGATTAAAGTGACGTTTTCCTTATTCACCAGATATTTTTAGGAACATTTTTGGCAATGTTTATAAAAGCTTTTAAAGACTGAATTGTTTAGGTTCTTTTTGCTGAAAACTGAGGTTTCATTTATGAGCCTACGAGTAGAACAATGCCTTTCTTATTGATACTATAACAGTACAGCGAGCGAAACGCTAGGCTCGCTTTCCGCTGCTCACTAGGGTCCGGCGGAAATCGAGCCTACCGAAAAACACTGGAGGGAGCGAGCGCTACAATTGCCTCACGCGAGGGCACGGAATTTTAAAAGTTTAAGCGACAGGTATCAATAGCCACTCTAATCTCCGAGCTGCTGCTGTTATTCTGAGAACCTTATCCGTAATTAACGTACAACTCTGAGCTCGTTTAAGAGCGTCAATTATCATTAATTTTCCTTCCTGTGCTTATTAATTTTAACCTCTATAATGCCATACCAACAGAGTTTGCTCATTTGCTTTGTTTGTGCCGTGTCTGTTGTACCTTTGATAACAACAATCTCATTGTCGCACAATAGAATTTTTCAGAATTTAGTGGGCAAGTTTGTTGCTCCATCTCTCAGTGCTCGTGTATATCAAAATTTTATTCTTGCTCATTTATCCCAAATTACACTCGGAATCATCTCAAACTCAGGAGTACGCTCACGGGACCGTTTCTTCTCATGCAGCTAGAAAGAAGAATGCAAGGGGGAGACCGAGCGCGTGTGCTAAGCGTAAAAATCGCGCGTGCTCCCGTTTTTCTCTGTGCTTCCTTTCTTTATCGCCTGCACACCGGCTAACTGTGTCACTAATCGTTTTTTTTTTTTTTGCTCGCTTTTTACTTTGCGTTGGAAGACTGTGCGAGTTGGCACAACTTACCAGCTCAATAAAAAGCGAACGAGGAACTCGGACTGAATGTATTGGTTTCGTCAGTTTGGCACTAATGCTAGTAGAATGACGATGCGACAGTTAAGTA
>JAEMWC010000828.1:230000-292500 GCA_016490735.1 Pachyseris speciosa | reverse complement strand
TGTTTATTGACGATATCAACACTGAAATCAATTATCTGGGTTGACTATCCAGAGCCCTGTGAACATATCTTGGTTCTAAAATATTGACATAAACCTACATCGTTCAGAAAACTATTCCTGTTTTCACACAGGCAGCAGAGACGACTTCAATCAAGAAAAAGAAAAAACTTCAAGACTAGCATCAGTGGCATCGCCGACCGGTTAGCTCAGTGGTAGAGCTCCGGACTACCGTGCGGGAGGTCGAAGGTTCGAACCTCGGCCGGACCAACACTCAGGGTCTTTTAATAATTGAGAAGAAAGTGCTGTCTTTGAAATAACATCTACAAACGGTTAGACTTTCTAGTCTTATAGGATAAGGACGATAAACCGTAGGCCCCTTCTCACAACTCTTCATTATTGATTCTGTGTGACGTAAAAGAACCAGTAGGGACGCAACAAAACTCTGGCAGTGACCACTTCTAGTGTCTTTCTCTGCCAGCAAGTTGTCGGCCTGGTTGGATTAGCTTGAAGGGCTTCTGAGCGAATGAGGCCACAATAAATATACAGCCCGAAGTCAGACTATTGCCGGGTGCTGGAACTCTTCTCAAATCTCAAAATCACTGGAATTGAGGCACATCTGTAGTCACTAAAGCACACTTGTTTATTTATTCACTGGTTACATTCGTCACTGATACTTACGAAAAGATTAAAGAGCTAAACAAAAACAAAGGTTTAAACAAGCCACTAGAAAGTGGGACAGGTGGGCCTTGAAACTGCAAGGGATCACGCATTTTTTCTGGCCTCCTATGTAGACGTTCTTTGGGTTCGTCAAGCGTTCCTTACCCACGAACGTCTGCTGACACTCAACTGCCACTTGCGTTCGCCGGCGGTTAGCCTTTGTTTTAAGGAAACCAAAACCGAGATGCGTAAGAAAGGAAATCTACACCTGTGGAGTAATTTCCGCCAAACGATTCAAGTGCATTTTCTAGGAAAATAAATCCCGGGGTCGAACTCCTACCTTTCACAAATTGGAAGGCGAACTATGATTGGCTAATCGCCGCGAACGTAAGTGGCAGTTCAGTTCAGCAGACGTTGGTTGGGAAGGAACGCGTGAGGAGCCCTGAGGGCGTTTTCATTGGAGGCTAATATTTTTTCTTGAAGTCTCAGAGGATTTGACTAGTTTCTGCAAACGCATTACAATTCATGCAAATGCAGTATTGTGATACTGGTCACGTTATTAGTAATGAAGGCAATAATGATAACGATGATGATGATGGTGGTAGGGGTGGTAGTGGTGATGGTAATGGTGGTGGTGGTGGTGATGGTGATGGTCATGGTGTTGGTGATGATGGTCATGGTTATGGTCATGGTCATGGTCATGGTCACGGTAATGGTGATGTTGTAGGTGATGGTGATGGTGATAATGATGGTGGTGGTGGTGGTGATGATGAAGGTCGTGATGATGCTGATGTCGATGCTGATGATGTTGGCAATTATTTTGTGGTAAGCTTGTCGCTACTCCCATCGATTTGAGTACATGCACCATCCGAGTCAAAATTAAGCCTTAAACTTCAATATCAGCATTGGTATTCTCCTTAATACTCTGTATACGTTTCTCTTGGTACTTATTAAGTGAGGATACTTTTTTAAAAATGTGAAGTGATTAGTTTTTGTATGACAACTGTCTATAGCAAAACATTCCCAGGAAGCACATACCGTGTTAAACAACTTATTCATAGATCTAAATGTTATCTTGGTATAAAAAAAACTAATCTTTTAAAACATTTCATTGAATCTCTCTTCAAAATATTTAACTTTTAAAACCATGTCAAACCGATTGGCTACACAGTTACTCTAAAATGAGATAATTCTGTTCAACACAGGAACTCAGATACATGATGTAAGCACTCTTTTATGGTAAAATTTACTGAAGACTTTAACATCAGCACTTCTCCTTCAGAATACAGGTGGTCGTTGTATGTTACTAGTTTTTCATTTAGCAGATGCCTAGAAATATATATTGCCAACGTTAACAACAGTCTTAAATCTCTATGTACCATAATGTAATACAAAATTACCCCGTCAAAGTATCGGACAGTTCTGTTTACGTTATTTCATAACAAACTTGTGAAGAGCTTTACACGACATTGCAACGCAATTTTCCAATAACATTTAAAAGAGAAATTAATTAAGTCCAACACTTTTTTTAAACTACAATCATGCAAGTTAAATTCATTGTCGCCACTCTCGATCACAGTAAAAAAAGTAGTAAAACTTTCGCATTGCTATACTAAAGACTTTAAACTATTTCACTAAGACTTCTAGAAATTTTTTGATATAGCAATAAACGAGATCACTCGAGCGTTTCCAATCTTTTATAGAGACTTTCCGAAGATTGCTCCACCCAAACTACATGATGTTAAACTATATTTTTCAGGCCACCAGACTGAACAGTTCACTTTACGACGCCACAAATTTAAGCGCCAGTGCGAAGCATCTGTGGATTCATCTTATGTTCCCTTCCTGTTCGTGAACGGACTAACAAGCCACAAACTTTTGTTTAGGATAGATTGGCGAATGCTTCTTATGCAGGGGATTCCTCAACTCAAATATTTAACGGCCTTTCAGCTTCATGATTGGCCACATCCCTCAGGGCATGTTGTTAAATGGTTCTATATTACATGACCATTAGCTGAACTTGAACTGGAAAACAAACAAACAAACAAACAAACAAAAACAAAAGAGAAAAATTCAGTTTAACACCCGGTCCCCAGACCAAACCCTCTGAGGCAAAGCTAATAATTGCGCTGTTACACCAGCTTAGTTTTCTTGTAACTTGTCCCGAAATTTTGTTTCATCGATGCAAGACGTTGCACGAAACGTTGTCTTGTGTAACCACACCTGAAATAAACATGTCTCGCAGCGTATAAGTTACTATAATCATTGCGAAAATTAGAACGTGATTTTACTTCGTGCAACCCTTCCTGGAGCGAAGAATGTTCCAGGGCTATTATACTAGACTATCTTTCTTACAACTTGCGTCGTAACTGTAACCGGATAATCAAATAGCAGAGTTAACACGCTACGACATATGCCTTGTACAAACTACATTTATTCGTACAAAACAACTGCTAAAAATTATTCAATGAAATATGTCATAAACAGGCCGCACACTACGAACAGTTAACCAATGCGTTTTGGTCATAATTATAAAGGAACTTAATAAGATAAAATGGTGGTTAATTACTGGAAGCACTGCTGAAAGTCAGTATTTCATAGCGCAAAACTGAATACAGTTTTAGTCAGATGAGTTCATGAGCCAGTAATCAACTCTTTCCTACTGCCACTCCTCTTTTCCAGAACTGCGCCTCTGGAGGAAAGTTCACTCACCTCAGTCCAAGGCTTTTCTTAGACATCTGCTACGTTACTGAAGGAAAAAAAGCAACATGACAGTCAGAGCTTTGCTTTGCGTTTTCCTTTAATTTACCACCATCTCACTCGACACTCTCAAATGAAAAGAAACCATCACTTAAAACACGGCTAATGATAAGCAAAAAACAACACAATCAAATAGGAAAAATGAACATGCCTCTTGCAGATAGGAATGGGACGAAAAAAGAAGAATGCAATTTGTAACATAATCCTATAACATGCTAATGAAACAATAATCCACGGACATTTTGCCTGGAATCAAGTAAATTTACGACAGGTTATTCCTATCCCTAGCTAATAATACTAGAATAATCGCTAACAGTTACAAAGAAAACTTCCACAAGCCCGAAATTTGCATCCGAAAACAGCTGATATGGAAATTCAAAATCTTATGGTAATCCTGCACAGTTACCATTCCAACACTTCCATAATATCGATGTCTACAAAAGCAAAGCTAGGATCTAGACGTCACTATTGTAAAACAAAGTAACTAAAAAGGGTTTGTGATAGAACTCTTACCGGCTCAACTCGCCAAAATTCAAGGTGACGTCATCACCGATGAGTGAAAACGGAGCCCAGTGTCTGACCTCACTGAAGTCCTCGGATTCCCGCATCCGTTTCATGGCTTGGTTAAGAGCCTTGCTGGCACTTTGTCACTCCAACAAATGTTCATAAAAGTATCTCATGAATTCCAGAGTGGCGTTGTCATCAATCGCCCACAGTGACGCAAGAACAGAACGAGCACCGGCACCCAAAAAGGCACGTGCAAGACCGACCACGCCCTCTGCCTTGATCCTTCCTCGGCCGCTTTGACAGCAACTCAACACAACCAGTTTCGCTCGCAGTTTTACATTTAACACATCACTCATCGTCAAAATAAAGTCCCCCTTGTTAGGTCCATCAGGGTTAGGACACAAAACAATTTCACCATTTTTCGCTTTACCATGAGCTGCAATGTGTACTAAAGCAACTGAGTTTAGCTTGTTCAAAACTTCGGCTTTTATTGCTCGTTTCCCAGTGAGGGGTGAAATGTTCAGAATGGCCCCAATCTTTTCTACCTCTTTTTTTGCAGCTTGAAGCTGCTCCACTTTCTCTCCGTCGATGCGGACATCTTCTAGCCAAGGATCACCAACAAGTAGTGCACCAGACGTACTGTGGTATTCTTCAGGACACTCAGCCATCATCTTCAAGCTGGTTAGTGTAGGAACCAGTCGAATTCTCAGCGTTTCAGACAAGTATCTGGAATGCTGGTCCACAAGTGCAGCGTAAGGAACCAAAAACAATGCAGCATCAGGGACAATGATAATTTCATCGCCTTGTATCAAATGTGAAATCGGGCCGATCAGCACATCGGAAAGTACCATTAAAGCATCTACCCCTCCTTCTTCTGATGTCAGTTCTTTTTCATTCAGGTTTCGAATGGAAACATCCTCAGGCTCTTCATCTGCTGGCTGATCCAATGAACGATTCTCACACATGGCTTCCTTAAAAACTCCAATGTGTTTGTAGACTTTGTGACTTAAAGACTCTACGTCATCACTGATCGCCTTCTGTGTAAACTTGCATGGCTGTCCCTGTTGCAGCACCCAGAAATTGACTGAATTTGGGGCTTGAGCAAGAAACACCGTCCTGGATGTGAGGTAGATTGAGACCCAAGAGACGTGTTCATCTGAATCTGGCTGAGCTGACTTGACGCCATATTCTTCTTCCATGAGATCCATAAGAGCTTGCGCACGACCGCGCTCAGCTGTAGAGAGTGCCTCTTCAAACTTGTTCTGTTTTAATTGAACAAGCAACAAATGTCTGTAGATTTCATCATGTTTATTTCGAAGGCTGATTTTCCATTCGTCGTTGGATTTGAGAAGAGCCCTTGTCTCATCAAATAATCTGACACTAGATTTAAAAAAGTCTTCACCTACAGAGACATCGCCGAGAGTGAAATAGGCAATCCCGAGATTAGCATATGCATTTGCTTCTGACACTTTGTTTCCAACTTCTTTAGCGATGGCTAGAGCTTGCTGATAGTATTTGATAGCTGTGTTGAGATCACCGAGAGATCCATATGTAAGACCAAGGTTTACATATGCCGTTCCCTCCTGATCTTTTTCTCCGATTTCTTTACTGATATTAAGACCTTTCTGGTAGAACTCAATTGCTTCCTGGTATTCGCCGAGATGTTTCTGTACAACGCCAAGGCCAAGTAAAGCGTTTGCTTCTGACTTCTTGTCTCCTATTTGTTCTAGGATGTCAAGAGCTTCCTGATAGTTCTCATCAGCTTCCTCCATCTTACCGAGCGAGTAGTTCGCATTAGCAAGGTTGAGATACGAACTTCCTTCTAAAGCTCTGTCTCCAACTTGTTTGGCGATTCTGAGACCTTGCTTGTGGTACTCGATAGCTTTTTTGTAATCACCAAGGTTGGAATGACCATTACCAAGGCCATGACATGCAGCTCCTTCTAAATATTTGTCCCTCACTTGTTTTGCGATACTAAGTGCTTGCTGACGGTATTCGATAGCTTTCTTAAAATCACCGAGGGAGGAATAAGCATTACCAAGGCTTAGATGAACCGATCCCATGTCTGAATGTTTGTCTCCAACTTGTTTCGCGATACTAGTAAGAGCTTGCTGGTGGTACTCAATAGCTTTCTTGTAATCACTGAGGGAGTCATGAGCACTACCAAGGCTTCCGTACGACTTTCCTTCTAAAGATTTGTCTCCCACTTGTTTGGCAATACTAAGAGCTTGCTGGTAGTACTCAATAGCTTGCTTGTAATCACTGAGGGACGAATGGGCATTACCAAGGTTTAGATAGGCCTTTCCCTCTAAATCTTTGTTTCCAATTTGTTTGGCGATACTAAGAGCTTGTTCATGGTGCTCGATAGCTTTCTTGAAATCACTGAGGTGGGTATGGGCACTACCAATATTTACATATGCCTTTGCTTCTAAATCTTTGTTTTCAACTTGTTTGGCGATACTAAGAGCTTGCTGATAGTAGTCGATAGCCTTCTTAAAATTACTGCGATAGTAATGACCACTACCAATGCCTTCATATGCCTGTGCTTCTAAAACTTTGTTTCCAACTTGTTTTGTGATACGAAGACCTTCCTGATAGTACTCGATGGCTTTCTCGAAATCACCGAGGGAGGAATGGGCGCTACCAAGGTTTATATAAGCCATTCCTTCTAAACTCTTGTTTCCAACTTGGTCGACGATACTAAGAGCTTGCTGATAATACTCGATAGCTTTCTTGAAATCACTGAGGGACTCATGAGCGCTACCAAGGTTTATATATGCCCTTCCTTCTAAAGCTTTGTTTCGAACTTGTTTGGCGATATTAAGAGCTTGCTGAGAATACTCGATAGTTTTCTTGAAATCCCTGAGGGAGAAATGAGCATAACCAAGGCCTATATATGCCTCTCCCTTTGGAACTTTGTATCCAAGTTGCTCGGCGATACTAAGAGCTTGCTGATAATACTCGATAGCTTTCTTGAAATCACTGAGGGACTCATGAGCGCTACCAAGGTTTATATATGCCTTTCCTTCTAAAGCTTTGTTTCGAACTTGTTTGGCGATACTAAGAGCTTGCTGAGAATACTCAATAGCTTCCTTGAAATCCCTGAGGGAGAGATGGGCATAACCAAGGCCTATATATGCCTCTCCCTTTGGAAATTTGTATCCAAGTTGCTCGGCGATACTAAGAGCTTGCTGATGGTACTCGATAGCTTTCTTGAAATCACCGAGAGAGGAGTGAGCATCGCCAAGGTTTGCACATGCCGCTCCTTCCAAACCTTTCCTTCCAACTTGTTTGGCACTATTAACAGCTTGATGGTAGTACTCGATGGCTGTTTTGAAATCTCTGAGGGATTTACAAGCATTACTGAGTTCCATATACGTCATGCCTTCCAAATGTTTGTTGTCAACCTCTTTGGCGATATTAAGAGCTGCCTGAAACAGCTCGATGGCCTCCATGGGATCACCATCATAACCATAAAGAAAGCCAAGGTTAAAATAAGCACTTGCTTCTCCTACCTTGTCCCCAGATTCTTTAGTACTGCTAAGAAGTACCTCGAAGGACTTTAAAGCTGCTTTATACTCACCCTGCATTAAATATCTCAAGCCATCGGGGTTGGCCAAGGCACATTCTTGAACAGTGTTGTTTAGTGCTGCACTTTTGCTTTCTTCCTCCAGGTTCAACTGGAAAGTTGGAAGAAAAGTGAATAATAATTTTTATAATGTATTTTTGAGCATATATAATGTTTAATATTGTGTGTTTGACGCGCCTGTGGTCTTCGCATGTAGATCAATAGTCATGACCTGGATGCAGTCCTTATAAACTCTAGATAAACTAAAATCAGAGAAAAATGAGTATTAAAGGAGGATGTTTTATTGCTACAGGATGTATAAGGCATTTGGCCGATCTAGGGTATCAGTCGATAACAAGCCAAAAAAAAAAAGAGAGTACCTGCCTATCACCCTATAATTTTCTGCATAACATTCCAGTGCTACTCACAGCCCAAAAGTTGTATGAACTATAAGCTTTAACCAGTTTCACGGAAATGAAGAAATTATTTGTCCGTAGGCTCGGTTTCCTTTGTTCTTTTCAGGGGAATATATTGCATAACCCCTGATCATTATTCACCTTCTGGAAAGTCGGTGGCGGCTTTGACTGTAACAGGGGAGTGAAACAATAGCTGATAACAATAGCAAAACAATGCAATATATATTTCCCCTGCTCACATTCCCCTCATCATATTCCCCCGCTCATATTCCCTCAACATATTCCCCTCGACTTAGTCCCCCATTCCTTGTAAACTATAAAGAAAAAACAAACAAACACAGACAGACACAGACGAAATGCCAAATTCAAGCCAAAAGCAAAGTTCGAATTCGCAAACTAAGAACAGAAGATTGGCCTCGGACCCTCCGACGAAATCGTAGCCTTAGGTTTGGCTGAGAGGAATCTCATTGCTTTCGTTTGCCTAGTCATTCCAAACAGTTACCGACCAGTGGTCTTTCGTGTGTTAGCTGGTATCCACTCACTGTTTCGTTCAGTAACCTCTTAGTTGATAACGACTTGTATACCGCGTTTCTACCCCTTTCTCTCCTCTATAACTTCTTTTAGGGGGCTGACTCGCCCCAACGGCATTGAAAACGGGTGGGCCTTCAAGCAATAAATCATTTTCTCCAGGAGTGTTAAAGTCAAATAAATCAGAGACAGCATTTTCAACGTCCACTAAGATTAAAAAGTCAACCATCATAGGGGGAAAAAGCAAGGTGGCCTCAAAATGACATATTTTCACACCATGAGCAAATCCTTAAAGGTTGTCTAGATACCAAGTTTGCTATCTATTAGCGATGCTTCCTGGAAAATAATCCCGGAAGCTGCCCTTGAGAAATTTCGTGGACGGCTGTCTTTTTTGACTAACTGAAACCATGATATCAGCTCGTTACAAATCAATTACCTTTTATCTTTTTACAGACGAAATTATTTGGAACAATAAAAACATTCGACAAAATGATTACCTATGTCAAGGGCATACTGAAAGCCGACAACAATTTTATTCCATTTACCCAATTGTTCGAAAAGTTTCGCTTGAAGATACCTTTCACCCTTTAATTTGGATTAATAAACGCTGTACCAGCGTCTTGGAAATCAGAAATAAAGCATAATTCTTAACTATTTTTCCAGTTTCTAGACTGTCACAAGGAAATAAAGAAATGAAAATTTCCATTATATTCATCGGGTTTACAAACTTCCTTTTAAGTTGAAAAACGGCATAAGTATAACAATGTTCCAGTTGACAATCATCTACAACATCCTCCCAACCAAAGTTAGCCTTTGTCGGGCAAAAAATTTGCGAGCACGATGTTTGTTTTGCCGACAGACATTCTTTAGATCACATGTACCTTCATTGCCCTTCTACAACACGTTTTTGGAACTGTTTTCAAAACTGATGGAATACAAAAGCTAAGTTATCTGTAACACTGTCTGACAGTATGATTTTATATGGAGTTTTTGGCAATGTTAAGCACCTATATTTTTAAATTATGCACTCCTGATAGCAAAGGTCACTATTTATAACAACTGCCTTCTTGATAGGAAACTCTGCTTCGACAGTTTTCTTCTATTTCTCAATGAAAAATGAATATACACCATGACATAGCAATCGCACTTAGCAAAATAACAGCTTTTAACAAAACGTTGGAAAATTTCTTGTAACTGTAAATGAAGTGTGTATTTCAAAGTTAGTGATATAAGTAAATATTATATTTGTAACGTTGAGCGTGTAAATAAAGCTTGTGAAAAAAATAATCAAAAAGATATCAACGTCCAAGTCTGAGCTTCCTGGCTGTGAGTCTGACTTATTCCATTCACAAACAAAATCTAAGTGCCGAGAAGGAGCTTCCAAAGAGCCGGAAAAGCTGCTTATAATTTATTATTATTATATTTATTATTATTATTATTATTATTATTATTATTATTATTATTATTATTATTATTATTATTATTATTATTATTACTATTTGGGTTAAAAAGAATACTTCTTCGGGGTCGCTCATTACTCGCAAGAACTTAATTTACACTAATCGTTCATTCATTGTAGCATCTAATGAGTCTTCCTCAACAGAATTTATAATTTTGTATTGTAGAAAACCTCACCAACTGGACAAATAAGCATGTTATTTACCTGTCTCTCGGGGGTATGTGATATATTAACCCAGCACCTCAGGGTGGTACCAGGTGAATAGGGACTTTAAGGAAATCGCTACGGCGACCTCTACTACGGCGAACGGAAGTAAAAAAAGCCCAGAAATAACATAGTGCGCATTTTTAGAAATGACCTTTCGCCGTAGCGTCAAATCCTATAACGTGAAGAGCGGTCTTCTGGCGTAGTCGCTACTACAAGAGTATACTAGTCGAGTCGTCTCCTATTTTTTTACAATCACTGGTTTTAAAAGCTATCATAGATTGTTTCTCACTTTATCAAATAAGTATTTAGGCTTCTGGTTTTCCAGTAAATACTATTTTAGGTGTTTGTGGTTCGTTCTAGTTAATCTACGGTGACGTACTCTGCCCAGGACTCCGCATCCACGACCGCCGTAGTAGAGGTCGCCGTAGCGATTTGATTATAGTCCCTAATATATCACATACCCCCTCGTTCCAGGTAAATAACCCTTACGTATTTAACACTTAATGATTGGTCCCGAGGGGAACTGTAAATTTTGTTTCCCGAGAATCTCGATGTTTCCCTAGACGAGGTCGAGAGAAACATTGAGATTCGAGGGAAACAAAATTCACTGTTTCCAAGGAAGCGGGTCATTAAGTGATTTGTTATATAGCAAAACAAATGGGTCTAACCGGGGGAAAACAAATTTTGAAAAACGCACTGAGATTCCAGCGACAACATCTTCACCCCCTTCAACTGCACGCTCTAATCACGTGCAACAACATTTCGTGGGTAACAGTCAATTGTTTCCCGTTCGAGGTCATAGTTTTCGCAATGTTGCCCGCTAATGGCATTTGGCGGGAAACAGTTCTATTGTCAAATGTCATGTGACCATGAATTAGCCAATGAATGGGCGCACTGTAGGGGAAAAAGCGCCAGCTAGATAACTATATACCTTATCATTGACGGCTCCAGCTTCCAAACTGTTCTCCATTTCATCTGCTGGTTTACTATTGGTCTTTAGAGACACGTTCTTGAGTTCGACTAACACCTGGTTTTCCTTGTCAATCTTTCTTATGTTAAGAAAACATAACTTTATACAGGGTGTAGTGTAAGTAAATGTCACGATTGTGCATCACAAGTCTCTAAGATTCTCAGTTAGTTGGGTAATACATTAGTGGGGTAGAAATGTCAATACGTGTGGAGGGTTTTAATCAGAACAATGATCTGATTGGTGCACCTTGATTTTCCATTTTGGAAGATACATGAACCCTGTTTGAGCCTTGGGTTGATTCAAAGGGCGAAGAACAGCACAGGCAGCAGGATAGAACTTTATTCTTGAACCTCAATACGTTTGGGCATCCAGCTTAGTCAACCGGTAATATATAGTATTAGCCAAGCCTAAAAGCGGAGCTCCACGATTATAACTACGTCTTTTTTGTACTGGTATTGAACAATTTTGCATGGCCTTCCCTGTGCCAAAATTCTATGTTTAGCACTCGTTCGCGATCGCTTACAAGCAAAACAAAAAACAATTCAACTATTTCATTGCGTCCAAAACGAGTAGAGATTGTGGTTATTTGTGTCCAGTTCAAAGAAAAATACAATTCATGAAAATTCCTGGACAAAAGTAAAAACAATTAAACCAAACGTTAAGCTTCAATTTATTTAATTCACCTTTGTTGAAGAGGATCTTCACTTTAGTAAAAACACGAATCTCCAAAAATAGCAGGCGGTTGGTCCAAAGGAAGAACTTCTTCCACTAAGTTAGAGCTACTTGTTCCCCCAGTAATGCCCCTGAACTGTTAAGTGACCTTTCTTGGTGAGCTGCAAGATGTCGCGGTAAAGTGAAAGCTCTTGAACACGGCGTTGAATCATTTTGTTTTCCAACAACATAACACATAATCCGAGCGTCATGCAAGTGGATCCAAGTTTTAACCTTATTCTGAGAAAAATCCTTTGCTCTTCCTTTTTATCACTTGAAAATTCACCTTCCGGAGTATCTTTAAACTAGTTCCTGATTTTTATGCCTTTTAGCGAATAATTTCGAAAGAAGATGAAGTTGTTTTCGCCAAAATGAAGAAACCATCTGAATGTGAAATTTCGAGCCTCGTTTTGGTTTGGGTGTCCCACACCTGGCTTGAGCCTGCGATCCAATCGAAAGCCACTACCTGTTCAGCGGTCAACTTCAAAACAGCTGATCTCGACTATTATAATAATAATAATAATAATTATTATTATTATTATTATTATTAGGATATGATCAATTATTGGGCAACGTCGACATCGCCTCGTGCGGTGACGCCCACGAGCAATACCGCTATCCATTATTACCGTGAGAAAAGCAATACATACATACATACATAAATACTTTATTCGTCCCAAATGGGCTTTTCAGAATAAAGAGATAACTAATGCTATATACAAGTAATTTAATTAATTAATTAACTAGTAAATGACATAATCAAACCGATTAATTATTAATAAAAAATAAATTAATGAAATAAAAAGTGGAGCAATTAAGTCACTAAAAAATTCGAGAGAAGGCTTCTCCTCAGGCAACGTTTGAAGTCCTGTAGTGTTGGTTTCAACTTAAGAGTCGAATCTAGTGAGTTCCAGAGTTTGACTGTCCTGAAGTGGAAAGTTCTTTGCCCTGTGGCTGTCTTAAACAAAGGAATATTTAACATCTGGGAGTTCCTCGTTGTACGCCTGGTGATCGTAGCTCTTTGAATATATTTAGAAAATAAAGAGGCTGGTGCGCACCCTGACATACATTTGAAGGCCATTATTGCGTGGCGATAATACAACTGCTGTCTTACAGGTAGCCACTTTAGATTTTTAAGGATAGGGGAAATATGGTCGTATTTCCTTGAGTTGCTAACGATACGAGCCGCAAAGTTCTGTACAGCTTGGATCCTACTTAAGTTGTACTCAGAGGTGTTGCTCCAAACATAACAACAATAATATAGCTTGCTAAAAACTAAGGCATTTACTATAATAGTTAAGGTGGTTGGGTCAAAAACATGTTTAACTCGATTAATCTGGCCTAGGCGCGCCATGCAACTGGACACTGTTGCAATACGGGGGCTTTGGCCGCCGGAACTCCGCTAATAAGAATGGAAAGCAAACGTTTAGTTCCTCTCTTACTCTATGGTATTCTTCTAGCATTCATTCAGGATAATCTCGGAATCTATACACTTATTTATTAATTTAATTATTAATTTTAAATTCCAATTTATTATTCTTTTGTTTGCATGTTAATTGGCCTTCTGCCTCATTTGCACTTCAAAATCCTTCTGTATTTTGTACATGCTGACGAGGCAAAGAAGGCTAATTAACATGCAAACAAAAGAATAATAAATAGGCTGTCATATTGGAATAAGGTGTATACAGTATTCTGAAGAAGGCGCGGAGGTCCTTGCCTTATATCTAAGAAAATTGTCTCAAAGAATCAGTCCCACTGTTCGAAGAACTGCATGGGTGTGAAAAAGATTTCTTATGCAATTTAATGTAATGTAATGTATTGTAGAAGGTTACTTTTAAGGTGGCCTCTTCGTATCTCGTTTTAAATGACGAAAACCACGATATTAGCTCACAGATAGTTAACGTCTGAGTGAAAGAATCAAAGGATACAGCCAATCCCTTATCACACCACGTGATGGCATCTTCAAACAGATTCAACTTCACACAAGCATTCGCTCCTAAAAGAACAAGATCAGATGAAACAGTATTTTTGTTATTCCTGGCATCCAGCTTGCGAGAAACAAGCCGATGATTGGATGAAAATACTGGCGACAGCCGAGAGAGAGCCAAGGTGTGGACTATGATAGTCATGAATGGCAGTGAGGGACTGGAATGCTAAACGCGATCCCGTGGTATTGGTTCCATTTAGGTATGACAAAAAAGCCAGGCTCGTTACGAGGTAGCGAATATATAATCTATGTAGACATAGCTTGTGTAGTGTGAAAGGCACAACTTTTCTTTTCCAGGGTCTCACAGACAATTACTATTAAGGAAAACGGCGATACAATCGAAAACAATGATAGTACACTAACCTTACGGTAGCAATAGCAATGAGGAAATCAACAATGAGAATGATAATGATGACGATGATGGTGACGTTTATGATAATGATGATAATAACTATGATGATGATTACCTTAAATTTATGACATAACCAATTCTTTGCTGCCTTACCCCTAAGGATCGCTTTGACAAAAAATGGCTGTAATTCAGTCGCAAGTGCTGCATCACTTAGTGAATCATTGTAATTTCCTGTGAGAGAATTCGAAGTAAAACCAACTATTTTATGAAAAAACTTAACAGCTTTGTCTTCAGTAAACTATTTTATTGTTCCTCGGTGTGGGGGAACACATCTAAACGTAATGTATCAGTCAATTCCAAAAGCGTTAAACGTTCAGCAGTTCACAATAGGAACACAAGGGGAAGCAACGATTTTGTGGTTCCCCGATGTAGACTGTCAACGGGACAAAAGGCATTTTACCTTCGGGGTCCAAGAGAATGGAATGGACTAGCCGACAATATTAAGAGCATTAAAGAAATTGATAGTTTTGAGCGGACACTTTTTAGTAATATATTTTGAATATATTTTGAATTTAATAATAATAATGTAATAATAGTTAATAGTTAATTGTGACCGAAAAGCCCTGTTGAGGGGAGTCTCAATAAAGTATGTATGTATTGATTTCACGTTTCAAATTACTTAGAAACACGTGATGATACTGTGATCATTAAACAAAATGTGTTATAAAGTCGCACTGTCTCACCCAAACAAAAGTGTGCTTCCGCCCTGTTGCTGTACAGTTTGGCCCTCAATTCTTCATCATTGCAATTCACATTAAGTCCTTCAGTGTACCAGTGTACGGCACTGCTGAAATTCTCCTTTCTGTATTCCTCACCTCTCAACGTTTCATGATCAAAATCTCCTGCCTGCTCATCTGGTAACGTGACGTCGTTCCTACTTGCTGCTTTATTTGCATTGCTGGACATGCTGGGATAATTAACACTTTATCTGATTAGTGGCTCTGCCTTAACGTATATTTGAGGCATCATCAAAACTTCAGTATCCCTATATCCTACCAAAGAGACGTTCTATGCCTACGTTTGGGTGATAACGTACCTGTTAAGTCCCAGTGAAGAAGAAGAAGAAGAAGAACCCCATAACTGACACAAGTAACACTAAATTAAAAGTCGAGGGCCAGATTCATGACGGTCTTCTAAGTTAAGATGTATCCTAACCAGTGTTTTCTCACAATAGCCGATTGCTTTAATAGTCTATTGTACGAAAACAATACTTAGGATACATATTAACTTAGGACGGCTTTATGAATCCCACTCAACGTAAACATGGCAAGAAATGAGGGACATTAAGGGGCGGAGTAACTTTAGAGCAGTCTCGAGAGCCGTCAATTACTTTCTTTCTTTGGCGAGGTGCTATTGGATGATCGTTGCTTTAGAATTTTGCCGAGCGGTTCAAAATAAAAACAAATAACATGGCGGCCCTGTTGAGTAATCTACGGTTGTCTGCAACAGCGAGGAAATAAAAATAATAAAGAGACTCAAGCCGGTTTATGGCCTGGGTCGCGGGCGTTTATTAGATAAATTGTTTTTTTCGTAATATAACCGCCCAGAGAAATGACACTGAAACGAACTTCGGCAAATAGGAAGGTCTCATCCGTCCTTAACATTTTTAAGTACGAGACGTTTCCATAGTTCACGTGACGTGTCACGTGACCATTTTCTTGAAAAAATCACTTATTTGAGGAGTAGGTGACAGTTGTAAGATATAATATCAAATAAAAACGCTTTTCATTTGCAGATTAATTATTTCCAGCATCTCACGTTTGGAATGACCTTCCATCATTCTCAACAAGAAAATTATAAGGACAAAGGTCATTTTTCGGCCCAGAATTCAACAATCATTCCAAGCGTAGAGAGTTAGATAGGTTGGATTTCCACTGGAAACGCTAATTTATTAATCTGTAAACGTAAAATCCGCCACCAATTCGCTGCTTCAAGACTTTTTTCATATTTTGGTCACGTGACTGGTCACGTGATAAAAATTGTACGTTAAGGCAAAAGATAACAACAAGATTTATCTTTAGAGAAACTTTCATCCGGTTCTAGGTAATGCACCATTTTGCTAATGATCAGTTCCTGGTGAATTGTGGGTAGATCCAGTCTTTTGTGGGGGCAAACGGCTATTTTAGGACGTAATTTGAAATTGTATTTTTGACTGTTCCCCCGCAAAGGACTCGATCCAACCATAACTCACCGGGAGCTGATCACTAGCAAAATAGTGTATTTGGAGAAAGTTATTGGCGATCAACCATATTTCTGAACATATTTCGAAACCCAGGCCTTAAACTGCTTGAGATTTTGTTATCTGGAAAATTTCCACTGATAAATAAGTCGATTTTTGTCTGTTTCGGTGAAATATCGGACATTCTTGGCGTATGAAAAGGTACTGTACTTTGAACGATCACGGCGATTTGAAAATTTTATTTCGTCCTGTTTAAGCCTGGGAAATAGAAGAATGAAAACAAAATGGCGGTACCGTACTTGGACCTTGCAAAAACTTGGAAGTTGTGAAACATCCACAGCGCTTCTATGAAGACTTATCGTCATCCAAGTATACTTGAAAAAAGTCCATCTTCAAGTTGATTACGGTGGTGGACCGAAGCTCTGATAGAAAAACAGTTACATGGACGTGAACGACATTGTTTTTGAACAATAATTCTGATTGATACCAGGGAATTCGTTCCCGCGCGGGCTTGCAAAGTGAGATTTTTCGAAGGCGATTGAGCTGGAATGGCATTCTGCCATACATACGGATAAAGCCGTGGAAAGTGAGCAATTTTTGTGCCAAAGGACAGCTATCGATGTCAAGGATCCGACTGATACCAGCAGAAAAGTCAAAACCTTAGGGAGGTATGTCACTCAGGTCTCTCTATTTAGGCTCGGTATATTTTTAGCGTGAACTACGGATGCGTGTCCCTCATTTCTTGCCATGAGGACGTCATGAAGAAGAAAAACCAGCAATAAATTGAAAATCTGCAAGATAATTTCCAGTGTCTAGACTCGACAAAACGTCTGACCCATTCAAATCTACATTTTATATACACACGCATACACCTCATTTAGTCTAAAATTTTGGAATACGGCAAGCCACCCTTTCTTTAACATTTCGTAATAGTCAGGAAGCCAAGTCCAAAAAAATGATTTTCGTAAAACTTTTTGAGTAGAAGCAGGAAACAGGGCTCAAAATGTTTGTTTTGGGATACTTTCTTAGAATTTTGCTGTTTCCCTTGTTGATTTGGACTGGTATGGCAATTAAGGGGATGTTTTTGCAGAGCCTCATTTCTGCAACATGGAAACGAGGCTGGACCAAGAATTGTGATAAAACAATGCCAAACATCAGCAAAACTACATGAACAATTACGGAAAATATTGACAACATGCCACTAACCATGTACAAATCTAATTAGTTACATAGCACTGATCACGTGACATGTTCCCTAAGTCACGTGACCCATACCAAGAGAACAAATTCAAAAGAAGTTTGCAGATCTAAAGATGTCATTAAAACTAAACAAATCATCCAGCTAATTGTTCTTTAATGGTGGTCTGTCATACATGGCATATAGGAAGTGTTACATGAGCCTACATGTGTTGTATTACACTCTAAAGTTGCTAGCAATTTAAACAATTTGAAACTTTTCTCATGAAAGATTTGGTTAGGCAGTATATCCTAATAGAATTTTGTGATTAAACCTGCACTTTAAAATACAAATATCTGTTCTTGACATCCAGATTAAGAAACAACTATGTTAAACGTTTCCCCTGTAATCTCACACAAGTCCAGTATACATGAACTGAGTCGGGTCGTCAATTGCCGTTGACAACCCCGACTCACCGGATGTCGGGTCGGGAAGTTTTAAAAAGAAGTAAGCTTTACTGCCGGAAGTCAAACGGCCTGGGACAGCTTCAAACACCTCGACGGATCGTGACGATCCGATCAGGTCGTGACGACCTGTCATTTGAAAAGTCGGCCCGACTATTGGAAATCTTCAGGTGGTGAGAGACAGAAATAATGACTAACTGGAATAGTGCTCTGAAACGTTGAATGCTGCGTTCTTCAAGCGTGGCGAAATCGCCGCACGCTTTCTAAAAGCATCGAAAAATAGTGAATATTTATATGCCTTGTTCTTTAAGCCACGAGTCCAAACAAGCGCACGTTACTCGTGTATACCTCATAGTTTAAACCACAAGCAAAAAAGCGAAACAAGCGCGCTACACATGTGTCTGCCTCGTTCTCTAAGCCACGAGCAGAAAGAAGCGCGCGTTACTCAAGTATATGCCTCGTTCTTGAAGCCACGAGTCCAAACAAGCGCGCGTTACTCGTCTATACCTCGTTGTTTAAACCACAAGCAGAAAGGCGCAACAAGCGCGCTACACATGTGTATGCCTCGTTCTCTAAGCCACGAGCAGAAACAAGCGCGCGTTACTCTTGTATATGCCTCGTTCTTTAAACTACGAGTCCAAACAAGCGCGCGTTACTCGTCTATACCTCGTTGTTTAAAACACGAGCAGAAAGGCGAAACAAACGTGCTACACATGTGTATGCCTAGTTCTCAGCCTCTAATCCACGAGCAGAAAGAAGCGCACGTTACTCTCGTGTATATGCCTCGTCCTTTAAGCCACGAGTCCAAACAAACGCGCATTAAGCCTGGTTTCCATATGATCTTAAGGGGTCTGCGATCGGTCTGGGACACGATAGGACCCATGATCGGCGATCGGTCTACGACACGTTGCAGACATATGGAAATATGTTCTCTGGTGTCTGCGTCGGTCTGCGTTCGGTGATCGCGAAAGTAGAACTGGGTTCTACTTAACCGATCACCCCGATCGTGCGTCGCAGACCGTTGCAGACGCCGGGAACACATTTCCATATGTCTGCAACGTTTCGCAGACCGATCGCCCATCATGGTGCCGATCGTGTCGCAGACCGATCGCAGACCCTTAAGATCATATGGAAACCAGGCTTAACTCATGTATACCTCGTTGTTTGAACCACAAGCACAAAGGTACGGATCGCGATGATCCAAGTCGGATCGACTCCACCCGTCAACCACCTCAGTAGATCCTTCTCAGATCGGGTGTATTGGACAACCCTCTCGTTATGTTTCTGCATACGTCCCCACATTTACAAGCTCTGGAGAAATTTAGAAATGTAATACACTTGCAATAACCTGTAGCACAGCCCGTTCCCTCCCCCTGCACCCACAAAATGTCAGTTACACTCATCCTGTCTGTGGCATAGTGAGTAGTGTATTTCCAGTGTAGGCTTGAGAATACCTTCTTCACATTGCCATCCATTCCTCTTTGGGCTGGGCAACACAGGGCAGGGTTCTGAAGCCTGCTTCCATGTACTGATGCCTAAAGGCGAGCTCTCTTGATGTGAAGATACAGGGCATCTTGAGTTGGAGGGAGTCCATCCAAACTTTTCTTAAATCTCTGTAATGAAGAAGGTTTCAGTCCTGCCCTGTGTCACCAAGCCCAAAGGGCAATGGATGGCAATGTGAAGAACGTATTCTCAAGCCTACACTGGTCACTATGCCACAGGCATCTGCAGGATGCGTACAACTGGCATATTGTGGGTGCACGCGGGAGGGAACGTGCTGTGCTACAAAGCGTTGCAAGTGTGTTTGGTTGTCTCTAAATTGCTCCAGAGATTGTAAATGTGGGGACTTAGGCAGAAACATAACTGTTATAGATTAGAAACGCTTAACATCGTTGTTTCTCAATCTGGATGTAAAAACAAATATTTGTATTTTATAGTGCAGGTTTAATCACAACATTATATTAGCATATACTGTCTAACCAAATCTTTTATGAGAAAAGTTTCAAATTGTTTACATTACTAACGAGTGTAATACAACGCATGTGGGCTCATGTAACACTTCCTATATGCCATGTATGACAGACCACCATTAAAGAACAGTTAACTGGATGATTTGTTTAGTTTTAATGACATTTTTAGATCTGCGAACTTCTTTTGAATTTGTTCTCTTGGTATGGGTCACGTGACTTAAATAACATGTCACGTGATCAGTGCTATGTAGCTATTTAGATTTGTACATGGTTAGTGGCATGTTGTCAATGTTCTCCATAATTTTTCCTGTGGTTTTGCTGATGTTTTGCATTGTTTTATCACAATTCTTGGTCCAGCCTCGTTTCCATGTTGCAGAAATGAGGCTCTGCAAAAACATCCCCTTAATTGCCATACCAGTCCAAATCAACAAGGGAAACAGCAAAATTCTAAGAAAGCATCCCAAAACGAACATTTTGAGCCCTAATTCCTGCTTCTACTCAAAACGTTTACGAAACTCATTTTTAAGCGTCTTTCAGAATATTGCCACTAGACTATAATACTCAGGCCCCGACTCCTGGAAAGCCGATTAAACTATCCCCAATTAAGGGTTAATTCAAGATTAAATTTCTTAATCTGTGGATAACTAATCAGGGAATAAAAAGGCGTTCCTCAAAACAGATTTATCCTTTGATTAACTATCCCTCGATTAACTCGGAATAAACCAGTCAGACCGGTTATCCATAAGCAAACGCGCGCGAAAATGACGATGCGCGGGAAAATGCGAAGCGAAGATGTGCACGAACTCGAAGCGTTGAGTTGTTTTCTGATTCACGGAAAGAACGGCGTCATAAATTGTATTAATCAAACCTTCTTATTTTGTCATAGTTTAAGATAAAGGTATAGTTTTGAACAAAAACAAACTTTTACGATGTTGTTAAAAGGAAACGGAATGGAAAATTATTCAGTGCAAGGCGGCGTTGGTAGTCAAGGAAAATAACCTCTGTATAAAGCGAGAAAATATTAAACTTGTAAGCCGTATTGGCTGGAATGGGTGAGTTAAGATCTTGATTCTTTCAGTGTCGAATTCTAGTTACGAAAGCATTGGTTGAATCTGTATATTAAAGATGTAAAGTTTGGAGCAGCGTTGTTAATATAAATCGTTTGAATACGTACAGAGATAAACTAAAATTTTCCTTTTGTTGTTAAGTTTAGTTTAGAAGCAATGCCTTTTTATTTCCTTTTAACTTCTCTCTAATGCAGTTTGTTGTAAGAATTTTATTTGATTAAAAATTTGTATTCCTCAAACAGGCGAAACGTTATGTCGAAGGGTAAAGGAAAACATATACAGAAATGCAAGTGATATAAAATATTTTAGTCGTTGAGTGTTGTTTTTCTCTCGCGTTCAGCATAACTAAAATCAAAGCTTTGCTGCTTATTTTCTGCTTCGTGAGGCCTCTGCTAGAATAGAATAGCTATTTATTTTTAAGATCTTACCGTTTAAAAGAGTTAGTTGACGATGTTGTTGCGAATGTTTAAGCTTACGAATAACTTATCAATTTTGAGTAAGAAAAAATGTTAAGATTTGCACGTTTTGCCCGCCTTGGTTCGCCATCGTTCACTTTAGATGACTGTTTTCTACCGAAAATTCGATTTATACTTTCCTAAATTTGAATGGACTGAAAGTTCTCGGTCGTTCAAGTCTCCAAGACGTATTATTTGTGGTATAAGTTGTTTTCCCTTATTTCCTGCACCAAATTGACGAACGGTTTATTCCGCAATTTTGTTTGTTTTTAAAATTTTATTCCGCGGTTAACGAGTTAATCCACCTCGCTAGGTGTGTTAAATTTAACCGTTAGTTTATCCTTAGGATAGTGCTAATCGTGCTTTGTGGAACAGAATCTAACCGAAGGATAAATTTTATTCCTCAATTAGCGGGATTTATCCGTCGATTAGCGCTAATCGGCTTTCCAGGAGCCGGGGCCAGGACGACGAATCACTAATTACAACAAAATGAACATTGTTTATGGCCTTAGAATTCCATTTAGTTGTTACCTATTCTGAATCTTAGGTACCCTGTTACGAGGGTAAAGAGACCTTTGCAATGCAAGAGTTTAAAGACCTTAACCATAAGAACCCATTTATATTGGGACGCCCTTTCAACAGGTCAATTACAGCTGTTTCGGTAAAGGTTGTCCCAAGGAAGTCAAAAAGCGTACGCGACAATCCCGAAAGGCAGTCTGGGATATTGAATATTCTTTTGAAGCGCCCAGAACTGGCGATGGCGCGACCATACAGTGAAGACCTGCGATAGCGTGCAATATGGATGAAAGAGTTTTTAGGATACAGTCTGGACGAAGTATCAGCTGCTCTGTACATGGCGCCAAAAACGTTCCAGCGCTGTGTTAAAATTCCTTAATACTGGAAAAGTAAGCGTACAAATTAAATTTCCGGCGGCCAATAAATAGTTTTATTATGCATCCGCAAGGGGAATTCGTAATCATGGAAGCAGTACTGCAACGGCCAGATGGAATGCTTGCAGAGATTGCACACGAAATTCAGGAGCTGACAGGATCAGAGCGTGGTATTTCTAGCGTTTTACTTTATTTGAATAAGAATCGTTTCAGCCGAAAAAAGGATTGAAAAGGATTTATTGGTAGCGCGTCAATTACAATTTCCCGACTGAAAATGTAAATCAGTTCAACAGATGTTTTCATTAATTTATGAATATTTTGTTCTTGTTCACTGTTCTGTCGTGGATACAACCTTATCAGTACAAGAGCAGAAGTGAAGCTTCTGGCGTAAAATTGAAAGGGACCTCGTATAACCTTCTTTTGTTATGTTCTTCTAGAACGCGCAAAGTTACATTCCCACGATTTCCTTCCATCGCGCTGAAACACTATAAACTCCGGGCCTAGCCCTACCCATAATGCCTCAAAATATTGTCGCGTACGATTTTCTCTTCTTCAGGACAACCTTTTCCGAAACAGCTGTATATGTCGTAGCATTTCGTGTGCGTGCGGCGGCCTTCGCTTAATGTACAGTAAATACAGAGATCGTGCTGGATTATAATGTCCACTTATGTGTCGTTTAATTGGCAAAAATAACTAACACGTTGTGATTACACTAGCACACTGATATACGTAATTGTAAATCATTATGACATTTTCAACTTATGCACATCTCATCGGTTTCCCCGTGGGGTCGACCCCCGGGCCAACAAGGGAGATATGTGGGGGAATACAAAGAGATCGATGGGATTCTTTGCCCGAGGGTAGGGGAAAAAACGTCATTGTTTCACGATCAAAGATTAGGGAGTGGGGGAAGCACGAGTTTGTAAAGGATGTCAGGGGGATTTTCTGCTGAGACACACCTCACCCAGGGGACTTTGTCATGCAAAATTCCCCGACTTCCCGGGGAAATTCCTCAAGTTTGCTCGACTGATTTTACGAAGAAAACTTGGCTGTACAGAAGAGAGGTGTAGGAACTATTCGAGGGAAGGATACTCGCCTACCTTGCGTTCTGTTTCTGAGAGAAAAGGGAGATTATAACGCTGTACTCGGTCCGCCATGATGGCCGTTTGTTGTCAACATTCAAAGGGTCTGGAAGCAAATTAAAAAAATGTTCCGGGTAGGCGAGTTATCCCTAGCAAAGCGTTTACAAGGCGGCTAGGGTTACCCTAGCGCTAGAGTAACCCAAGCTGCCTTATAGACACGTCGAAAAAAAAAGAAGAAATGTGGGAGCGCGAGGGTAACCCTAGCACTAGGGTTACCTTACCTGCTTGTAAACAGAGTCTTAATGAGATCGAGGTGATATTTTGCCAGTCAATCTAAGATGGTGTCCAAACGGCATTATGTCAATACCTGCGGGACAAACGCACGATTATGGGCCGGGTCGCACTATCTTCTAAATTTTGGCTGTCAATTGTTTGGCAGACAGTTTTCAACTTCCAATTTTTGGCCTTGGTCGCATTTATTTAAACAAAGTTTGCATTTCCAAAATTACTTTGATTGACAACAACTCAATCCTAACCCACTGCGTAAAATTACCCTTATTCTCCTGTCCCATCAGTATCGCCGTGATATGATTATTTTGGGGGCTTTCGGCTATCTCTTGAATTTTCTATTTCATTAGCAACAAAACTTCTCTGTAGTTTACTGCTTTTGATGCACAATCAAAGCTTTTCCGCGAATAGCTGCTTGCTACAGAAGACGCAAGTGTCATTTGCAAATTGAATAATCTGAATGGACGCACCGTTTGTAAAGCTTTCAACGGTCGTGGACGCCCGTATGCTGAAGACCCGCTGAATACTCTTTGAAAAAATCTGGGACGTTCGGGAAATAATGAAATCCCTGATCACCTGCGATTTTTCCCGACATATGAAAACTAACCTTTAGCTTTGAAAAAGAGGTAGAAGAACGAGCTGAGGTAAGAAATTGGTTTGTCGCACCACGGTGAGCGCAAAACTACAGAAATTCACAAAACATTTTAAAGCAACTAGCATATCATCTTCCTCATGGGCACATCACACCATTACCATCATTAATAATTGCATTATCGCGCTGAATCACACTTACACTGTTGAGCCCGCAGAGCAGTGGGACACTTTGAAACCTAGATAAGCGACCTGGCTCTCCAGGGGTTGCTGTAGCTCAATCCCTACTTGGGACTCTGATTTCTTTTCAGTTGTCCTTTCGCCCGTTGCCAAGCAACTAGCATATCATCTTTCTCACCGGCACATCACACCATTAATTGCATTAACGGCTTAATTGTTGTTAAAACAAAATTGGCTGCTTTGCCAAAATTTGGTCGGCTCCGAGGCAGCACTTCGGCGTCTTTGAAGATTGGCGAAATTTTGGCAATCCACAAAAAATTGGCAAGGTTTGCAAACGTGGATTTGCACTTATTTTATGGTAAGTGTTGACAGAGTTAGTAATTATATAGACAAAATTTGCTCTTGCGCGACCCAGCCCTACGATGCGTTCTCCCTTGTCGAACGCAAAAACACATCTCAGTTCTTTCACAAAGCGAGGAGTCCGTAAACGATCGTCTTCATCTTTTGTGGTCATGTAGTAAGACGATTTATAAAGTCTCTAAACATTGATACTAAATTACGAAAGCAAGTGTTCATCCGTTACAAAATATTGCAAACCTTTGAAAATTTAATCTTGGCCTAATGGTCGATTGACGAACATGCAGAAGTTTTATGTAGCATTTAATACTCCCAACTTTGAAATTGAAATCGCCAGAATGTAGAAATTAGAAACGAAGACACTACCAGTTGTTATTGGTCCACTTGGAGTCGTTAATAGGGAAATGGAAACATACATTGACAGAATTCCCGGCACAGCCAGCTATACGAGCTCCAGAAAATTACCCTGTTTAGAACAGCCCACATCCTCAGAAAGGTTCTGTCAATCAAATGAACTCTTTGGTACCTTAGGTCCATGGTTTGGACCCGGTGCTTCAAAGACTAAAAAAGCAAGAAAGCCAAGGATTTTTTTCTATAATAATAATAATAATAATAATAATAATAATAATAATAGTAATAATAATAATAATAATAATAATAATAATAATAATAATATCGAACAAAGAACGATGAAAAAGTCGGCACTCCTCGGGATCGGCACATATCCAGAAAAGTGCTGGAAGTCTGAAGTATCGGGATGAGACTGGATATTTCTTCCCAGGGAAAATCCCTGTGCTAAATTCTAAATAATAATAATAATAACAATAACAACAATAATAATAATAATAATAATAATAATAATAATAATAATGAGCTGCGTTGAAGGAGAAGGTGATTGTTGAAGAAGAGAGCCTGCAGGAGTATGAGAGGAGGAGGAAAGAAGAGAAAGTAAAAAACTGGAAGGAGAAAGCCCTACATGGAGAGTATGTCCAACAAATATCAGGTGAAGCTGGAGAGGAGTCTTGGAGATGGCTCAGGAATGGATTCTTAAAAAAGGAGACAGTAGGTTTGATCGTGGCTGCTCAAATAGAAGCATTAAGAACAAACTCGATCAAGTATAGCATAGATAAGTCCTCAGAGACACCACTGTGTAGATTGTGTGGAGAAGCCACTGAAACAGTACGACACATTGTCAGTGGATGCAAGAAGCTTGCCCAGAGAGAGTATAGGAAGCGCCACGATAAGGTGGCCCTACGGGTACACTGGGAGATGTGCAGGAAGTATGGGATGGAGTGTACTGACAAGTGGTATGACCATCAACCCTTGCCAATCACAGAAAATGGAGAAGTGGGGATTACCTGGGACATGACTATATACACAGACAAAATACTGAAGCATAATCGGCTAGATATTACTCTGGTGCATAAAGATACACAGAAATGTACACTTATTGACATAGCGGTGCCAGCGGACCAGAACATCACCAGGACTGAAAAGGAGAATTTGGAACTGAAGTACTAGGAACTAGCATTTGAAATCAAAAGGATTCATAGGCCCTCGAAAGTCACAATAATACCTATCGTGATTGGCGCTGTTGGAAGCATATCGAAAAGTGCAAAGACCTGGTTTGGTAAGCTCGATGTACCTGACTTCCTTGGAAGTGTACAATTATCGACCATTCTTGGAACTGCTCACCTGTTGCGGAAAGTGTTGTGTCTCTAAGCTACGGGGAGTTGCTGAGACACAATCAACACTACCCAGTAGAAAAACTGGAGAGAATCGAATAATAATAATAATAATAAGTAATAGTAATTGGACCGAGTGGAGTACAATTCAGGGAGTAATCGCGCGAGTAATTTCAAAATCAGACGAGCGTGAAGCGCGAGGCTGATTTGAAAATACGAGCGCGATTACTCCCTGAATTGTACGACACGAGATCCAATTACTAATTAATCGTATCTATAACAAATTTCGAGGTCCAATTACTAATTAATCGTATCTATAACAAATTTCGGAATTAAAAATTTCTTTTGGGAACGTCTTTTGAGCGAAAACGTCTGTAGCGCTTTCCATATGTTTTGAAAACTGCAGGAAACGTTTGCAAAGGAAGCCATTAAAGCGCGCGTAATTGAAGTGAAAATCACGTGGGTATCAAATTACAGGTGTCCAATTACAAAAAGTTCAAATTGGATACCTGTAATTGGACACCCACGTGATCGCGCGTCGATTACGTGACAAATAGGCGCGCGGAGAACCAATCACGATCGAGAATTTTGTTATAGTTACGATTATAATAATAATAATAATAATAATAATAATAATAATAATAATAATAAGCTGTTCTACTGTTGCTATGAACACGATCCAAAAACAGTGGTAGAAAAAGATGGTTTGAAAGATAGTCCAAAATTCCCAAACGGAAATATGCACTCCACCTGCTCATTTCTACCAGTCCCAGGCCTTTCGGCTTGGATCGCTCTCAAACCCGACCGTTGGAAATGTTTGTGTAAATAGAACACGCTCTTCCCATGGAAATTTTCATTTGGCTGCTTGATGCTTACCATTTACTGCAACCGTCGACCAGCCGATCAACTTTCGGGAATGACAGAGTGCCTATAAGATGCGGCTTCGTAAAATCTCTCGACTTAGCCTGGCAGAACTTTTGCTTCATTCCAAACAGGATATTGTGACATTAATTAAAGGCTCCTTCAGCAATTTTGAAAACCACAAAGATTGTTTAACCAATTACAACTTTGCCGAGTCAGACTTGTGTCACCTGATTTGATATCAGGTTTGTATCATTTTAAAGTTTTTATTTTAAATATTCGGATTTCGATTTGAGTTTGTTTCCACCAGTTTGGTCAAAGACGCAGCGCAATCTATAACCTCTAACTTTTTCGGCGATGATAGAAGAAGTCAATAATTAGAAGTTTATAATATCTATGGCTTAGGGGCACACAAGGAAAAAGTCTTTGCAAATTTTTCTGACATGAATCATAACGTTTCTATATATAAGTTGTGGATGACGTTTTTGATTTACCGGTGCTCTAACTTCTGAAAAAGACAGATGACTGTTTGAACAGTTTCAGGTCAGTCACTTTCAGATGGAGTCAAGTGATCTCACCTGATTTGATCTGTTCACGTCATCAGTAAGGCTTTTACTTTGGATTTGAATTCGACTTCGCCGTTTTGACCAAAGACATTGAGCATACTCGAACTTCGCTCTCTCTAATTTTGTTTATCATTCTTAGGCGATGATGCGCAAAGTCAATAACTAGATGTTGATAATTTCTTAGGGGCAGCAAAGTAAAAAGGTTTCACAGATTACTTGCAGTGATGTTTTCTGTTTCCCAGATACTTAGCACCCCTCTGATTGAATTAATAAAACAGTCGCCCTGTGTTTTGCTTCACTCCAAACAGAAGATTGTGACGGGTATTATTAATTTTCCATAAGTCATGGATGGCGCATTTTGATTAATTGATCTGTCTTCTGAAAAGCACAAAAATTGTTTGACCAGTTCCAATCATGTGACTTTACTGAGTGAAGTGATCTCACTTGATTTGATCAGTTCGGGTTATCATAAAGCTCCACTGACCAAACCCGTCCCAACTTTACTCTCAGGAGTCTTATACTATTCCCAGGTGATACGATAAGTCAAGAATTCTAAGTAATTAAAGGCATCCTGGAGGAAAATTTAAACAAATTGCTTTAGGTGACGTTTTCCTTTTATACCAGATATTTTTAGAAACATTTTTGGCAATGTTTATAAAGGAAATTTATTACCTAGAGGAATAAATGATTTTATGCGCCTGGCAATGCTGGTTAATGTTTTACTGACTAGGGTCAGTTTACATACGGGACTCTTATTAAGGGCATACATAAGTGGAATAGGACAAGTTGCAGGCCTCTTTTTCTTCAGCTCCACGAAGGAAACGGTTTTTTCCACGAAGGAACTGGAAATAAATTGGGGTATCAGATTTCATGTAATTTGGTTTAGTTGTTATGTAATAAACGGCCATGAAGGTGGCCAAAATATGGCAAATCATGTCTCAATTTTTATAGTTAACTCCAGCAAACAGAGCTCAGCCAAGGCAATGTGTTGTATAATGGTTAGGTTAAGCGAGCCAGAGGCATAAAAGCTTTTAAAGACTAAATTGTTTAGGTTCTTTCTGCTGAAAACTGACTTTTCGTTTATGAGCCTGCGAGTAGTACGATGACTTTCTTATTGATACTATAACAGTATAGCGGGTGAAACACTGGAGGGAGCGAGCACTACAATTGCCTCACGCGAGGACGCGGCTTTTTAACGCGCACCTGCGTGTTTCATTCGTTTTGCTATCCCTGAGAAAAATAAGGGACTACTCGCAGCCTAAAAGTTTAAGCGACAGGTATCAGTAGCCACTCTAATGTCCGAGCTGCTGCTGTTATTCTGAGAACCTTATCCGTAATTAACGTACAACTTTGAGTTCGTTTAAGAGCGTCAATTTTCATGAATCTTCCTTCCTGTGCTTATCAATTTTCAGCTCTATAATGGCACACTAACAGGGTTTACTCATTTGCTTTGTTTGTGCCGTGTCTGTAGTCAGTTAATAACGAGTCTGGCGGATTTGCTTCCATAGCCGATTACCTTTGATAACAACAATCTCATTGCCGCACAATAGAATTTTTCATCATTTGGTGGGTAAGTTTGTTGTTCCATCTCTTAGTACTCGGTGTATATCGATTCTACGTGTTATTTGGAAACTGCGCTATTCAGCAACTGGGGTAGCTTGCGCGGCAGCTTAAAATTTGGTAACGATCCAAAACGTTGTTGCTTCATTGAACTTGTCAAGAGGATATGGATATTTATAATAGATACATTCAAACAAAGTTCTGTTTCAATAATTATATAACTTATGAAAGTGTGACATACCTTTAAGATGCTACTTCAGTCTTAGAATCTCTGGACGCTATTTCCTGACTACAGTGTTAAAGCAGACGCCTTATGTTTGCTTTACCCCAAACAGGAAATTGTGACTCGGATCCTTTAGTTTCTACGGTCGCGAATGACGTAGTTTGATTAATCACTCATGCTCCTGAAAATAACAAAGCCGGGATTTTTGCCCTACAGTTACAACTCAGTGACTTTGCCAAGTAAACTTACACCACATTTGATCTATTTGTATCGTTTTAAAGCTTTTATAGTACACATTCAGAGTTTGAATTAAGTATGTTTCACTGGTAATAATAATAATAACAATAATTATAATAATAATAATAATAATAATAATAATAATAATAATAATAATAATAATAATAATAGTAATAACGAACAAAGAACGATGAAAAAGTCGGCACTCCTCGGATCGGCACATATCCAGAAAAGTGCTGGAAGTCTGAGGTCTAGGGATGAGACTTGACTGGATATTTTTTCCCAGGGAAAATCCCTGTGCTAAATTCTAAATAATAATAATAATAATAATAATAATAATAATAACAATAATGAGCTGCGTTGAAAGAGAAGGTGATTGTTGAAGAAGAGAGCCTGCTGGAGTATGAGAGGAGGAGGAAAGGAGAGAAAGTAAAAAACTGGAAGGAGAAAGCCCTACATGGAGAGTTTGTCCAACAAAAATCAGATGAGGCTGGAGAGGAGTCTTGGAGATGGCTCAGGAATGGATTCTTAAAAAAGGAGACAATAGGTTTGATCGTGGCTGCTTAAAAAGAAGCATGAAGACAAAACTCGATCAAGTATAGCATAGATAAGTCCTCATAAGTCCTTTAAGTCTCCTTCAGCAATCTTGAAAACCACAAAGATTGTTTAACCAATTACAACTTTGCCGAGTCAGACTTTTGTCGCCTGATTTGATACCAGGTTTGTATCATTTTAAAGTTTTTATTTTAAATATTTGGATTTCGATTTCAGTTTGTTTTCATTAGTTTGGTCAAAGACGCAGCGCAATCTCTAACCTCTAACTTTTTCGGCGATGATAGAAGAAGTCAATAATTAGAAGTTTATAATATCTATGGCTTAGGGGCACACAAGGAAAAAGTCTTAGCAAATTACTTCGTTTTCTTTTTTCTCGATATGATTTAGGGTTATTCGCTTCATTTCTATACGGGATATTCTGACAGGAATCATAACGTTTCTATATATAACTGAGTTGTGGATGACGTTTTTGATTTACCGGTGCTCTAACTTCTGAAAAAGACAGATGACTGTTTGAACAGTTTCAGGTCAGTCACTTTCAGATGGAGTCAAGTGATCTCACCTGATTTGATCTGTTCACGTCATCAGTAAGGCTTTTACTTTGGATTTGAATTCGACTTCGCCGTTTTGACCAAAGACATTGAGCATACTCGAACTTCGCTCTCTCTAATTTTGTTTATCATTTTTAGGCGATGATGCGCAAAGTCAATAACTAGATGTTGATAATTCCTTAGGGGCAGCAAAGTAAAAAGGTTTCACAGATTACTTACAGTGATGTTTTCTGTTTCCCAGATACTTAGCACCCCTCTGATTGAATTAATAAAACAGTCGCCCTGTGTTTTGCTTCACTCCAAACAGAAGATTGTGACGGGTATTATTAATTTTCCATAAATCATGGATGGCGCATTTTGATTAATTGATCTGTCTTCTGAAAAGCACAAAAATTGTTTGACCAGTTCCAATCATGTGACTTTACTGAGTGAAGTGATCTCACTTGATTTGATCAGTTCGGGTTATCATAAAGCTCCAGACACTGACCAAACCCGTCCCAACTTTACTCTCAGGAGTCTTATACTATTCCCAGGTGATACGATAAGTCAAGAATTCTAAGTAATTAAAGGCATCCTGGAGGAAAATTTAAACAAATTGCTTTAGGTGACGTTTTCCTTTTATACCAGATATTTTTAGAAACATTTTTGGCAATGTTTATAAAAGCTTTTAAAGACTGAATTGTTTAGGTTCTTTCTGCTGAAAACTGACTTTTCGTTTATGAGCCTGCGAGTAGTACGATGACTTTCTTATTGATACTATAACAGTATAGCGGGTGAAACACTGGAGGGAGCGAGCACTACAATTGCCTCACGCGAGGACGCGGCTTTTTAACGCGCACCTGCGTGTTTCATTCGTTTTGCTATCCCTGAGAAAAATAAGGGACTACTCGCAGCCTAAAAGTTTAAGCGACAGGTATCAGTAGCCACTCTAATGTCCGAGCTGCTGCTGTTATTCTGAGAACCTTATCCGTAATTAACGTACAACTTTGAGTTCGTTTAAGAGCGTCAATTTTCATGAATCTTCCTTCCTGTGCTTAACAATTTTCAGCTCTATAATGGCACACTAACAGGGTTTACTCATTTGCTTTGTTTGTGCCGTGTCTGTAGTCAGTTAATAAAGAGTCTGGCGGATTTGCTTCCATAGCCGATTACCTTTGATAACAACAATCTCATTGCCGCACAATAGAATTTTTCATCATTTGGTGGGTAAGTTTGTTGTTCCATCTCTTAGTACTCGGTGTATATCGATTCTACGTGTTATTTGGAAACTGCGCTATTCAGCAACTGGGGTAGCTTGCGCGGCAGCTTAAAATTTGGTAACGATCCAAAACGTTGTTGCTTCATTGAACTTGTCAAGAGGATATGGATATTTATAATAGATACATTCAAACAAAGTTCTGTTTCAATAATTATATAACTTATGAAAGTGTGACATACCTTTAAGATGCTACTTCAGTCTTAGAATCTCTGGACGCTATTTCCTGACTACAGTGTTAAAGCAGACGCCTTATGTTTGCTTTACCCCAAACAGGAAATTGTGACACGGATCCTTTAGTTTCTACGGTCGGGCTGGCGACCGTAGAAATGGCTATGGCTGGCGCAAACACAATTAAAAGACAGAAAAGAAGGGATTTTGTTGATTGTCTTATCGCCTCATGATGAAGAAGTAGCTACTCGTAGAAAACATGCCTAATTGAACACCAGAGCGCACCATACCCTATTTCAGACCAAAATGGTCAAAATGGATACCCTACCCTAAAGCTAAACAGTGATCTAAGTATAATCCAACCTTAGTCTGAATTTAAAAAAAAAACAAAAAGAAACAAAAAAAAAACAAAAACGAACAAACAGATACTCTATTACTGTCAGTCAATATAAGATCGCCCATTTAGATCATCAACTCGATATAAAAATAGATGGGCATCAAATTGACAGAGTCAAGATCCACAGATATCTAGGGGTCGAAATTGACGATACTCTAACGTGGCACTGTTTTTTTAACCAGATAACAAAAAAAGTATCGAGTGGCCTGGCAGTTTAAAAGCGAGCTAACTAGGCTTTACTACCGCGGGATACATAAATTAACATGTACAACGCTCTTGTTGTACCCTACTTTGGCTATTGTAGCCCTGTAAGGGGTTACAATGGGAAATGTCAATTGGATAAAGTTACAAAATAGGGCTTCCCGCATAATCACTAACTATCATTATACGATTCATTCCTCTAGATTACTGCATAACCTTGGCTGGGATACACTTGATCAAAGGCGTACAAACCGGGTAGCGGTTGCCATGTACACCGAGGCAATAAATAGTATCTTCCCGGCACGCCGTTATGAGATTTTCAAAAATTCATCTCAAGTCCATCCCACAATTTAAGAGGTTTGTCTCACAATTCATTCCCAGGCCCCTTTCTGAAACAGGATAAATTACACTCTTTCAGAGTGCCTATAAGACGCTGCTTTGTAAAATCTCCCGACTTAGCCAGACAGAACTTTTGCTTCATTCCAAACAGGTTGACTAATTTAATTGCTGGAAATTTTGAAAACCACAAAGATTGTTTAAGAAATTACAACTTTACAGAATAGACTTGTGTCACCTGATTTGATCTTACTGAGTGAAGTGATCTCACTTGATTTGATCAGTTCGGGTTATCATAAAGCTCGATTTCACTTTTCTGGCTTAAGACGCTGAGCAAACTCTTCCCAAATTTACTCTCAGGAGTCGTATTCTTTTCCGCGATGATATGATAAGTCAAGAATTCTAAGTAATTAAAGGCATCCAGGGGGGAAATTTAAACAAATTGATTAAAGTGACGTTTTCCTTGTTTACCAGATAATTTTAGGAACATTTTTAGCAATGTTTATAAAACCTTTTAAAAATTGAATTGTTTAGGTTCTTTGAGCTGAAAACTGAAGTTTCCTTTACGAGCCTACGAGTAGAAGGATGCCTTTCTTCTTATTGATATTATAACAGTATAGCGAGCGAAACACCAGGCTAGCTCGTTTTGCGCTGCTCACAAGGGTCCGGCGGAAATCGAGCCTACCGAAAGACTGGAGCGAGCGAGCGAGCGAGCGAGCGCTACAATTGCTTCACGCGAGGACACGGAAATTTGACGCACACCTGCGTGTTTCATTCTTTTTGCTATCTGTGAAAAAAATAAGGGAGCAGCCTAAAAGTTTAAGCGACAGGTATCAGTAGCCACTCTAATCTCCGAGCTGCTGTTGTTATTTTGAGAACCTTATCCGTAATTAACGTACAACTCTGAGCTCGTTCAAGGGCGTCAATTATCATGATATTTCCTTCCGGTGCTTATCAATTTTCAGCTCTATAATGGCACACTAACAGGGTTTACTCATTTGCTTTGTTTGTGCCGTGTCTGTAGTAAGTTAATAACGAGTCTGGCGGATTAGCTTCAATAGTCGATTACCTTTGATAACAACAATCTCATTGCCGCACAATAGAATTTTTGAGAATTTAGTGGGCAAGTTTGTTGCTCCATCTCTTATAGTACTCGTGTATATCAAATTTTATTCGTGCAAATTTATCCCAAATTGCGTTCGAAGACAGTAAAACCGGCTTTGGGATAAGTATACAGTTATCAATTCTTTGGCCTTGAAACTGCAAGGGATCACGTATTTTTTCTGGCCTCCTAAGTAGACGTTCTTTGGGCTCGTCAAGCGTTCCTTACCCACGAACTTCTGCTGAACTGAACTGCCACTTCCGTTCGCCGGCGGTTAGCCGTTGTTTTAAAGAAACCAAAACCGAGATACGTAAGAATGGAAATCGACACCTCTGGAGTAATTTCCGCCAAACGATTCAAGTGCATTTACTAGGAAAATAAATCCCAGGGTCGAACTCCTACCTTACACAAATTGGAAGGCGAACTATGGTTGGCTAACCGCCGCGAACGTAAGTGGCAGTTCAGTTCAGCAGACGTTGCATGGTTGGGAAGGAACGCCTGACGAGCCCTGAGGGCGTTTCCGTTGGAGGCTAATATTTTTTCTTGAAGTCTCAGAGGATTTGACTAGTTTCTGAAAACGCCTTACAATTCATGCAAATAAAGTATTGTGATACTGGTCACGTTATTTGTAATGAAGGCAAAAATGATAACGATGATGATGATAATGACGACGATGGTGGTGGTAGAGGTGGTAGTAGTGATGGTGATGGTAATGATGGTGATGGTGATGGTGATGGTGATGGTGATGGTGATGGTGATGGTGATGGTGATGGTGATGATGATAATAATGGTGGTGGTGGTGGTGATGATAATGCTGATGTCGATGGTGATGATGTTGGCAATTATTTTGTGGCAAGCTTGTCGCTACTCCCATCGATTTGAGTACATGCACCATCCGAGTTAGTCAAATTAAGCCTTAAACTCCAATGTCAGCATTGGTATTCTCCTTAATGCTCTATATACGTTTCTCTTGGTACTTAAGAAAGGATACGTTTTTAAAAGTGTGAAGTGATTACTTTATGTATGACAACTGTCTACAGCAAAACATTCGAAGGAAGTACATACTGTGCTAAACAACTTTTCCATAGATATAAAACGTTGTCTTGAATTGGTACAAAAAAACTAATCTTTTAAAACATTTCATTTAATATCTCTTCAAAATATTTAACTTTTAAAACCATATCAAACCGATTGGCTACACAGTTACGCTAAAAAGAGCTAATTTTGTTTAACACAGGAACTCAAATATATTATGTAAGCACTCTTTTATGGCCGTAAAATTTACTGAAGACTTGAACATCGGCAGTTCTCCTTCAAAATACAGGTCGTTGTATCGTAATAGTTTTTCATTTAGCAGATGCCTAGAAATATATTATGTCAACGTTAACAACAGTCTTAAATCTCTATCTACCATAATGTAATACAAAATTACCCCGTCAAAGTATCGAACAGTCCTGTTTACGTTATTTCATAACAAACTTGTGAAGAGCTTTACAAGATATTGCAACGGGATTTTCCAATAACGTTTAAAAGAGAAATTAAGTCCAAACACTTCTTTTAAACTACAATCCTCAAAGTTAAATTCATTGCCGCCATTCTCGATCACAGTAACAAAAAAAAAAAAAAAGAAAAGAAAACAGTAAAACGTTCGCATTTCTATACTTAAGACTTTAAACTATTTCACTAAGGCTTCTAGAAAGTTTTTGATATCGCAATATATATAAACGAGATCACTCGAGCGTTTCCGATATTTTATAGAGAATTCCCGAAGATTGCTTTACCCAAACTATATGATGTTAAACTACTTTCTTCAGGCCACCAGACTGAATAGTTCACTCTACCACGCCACAAATTTAACCGCCAGTGCGAAGCATCTGTGGATTCGTCTTATGTTCCCTTCCTGTTCTTGAACGGACTAACAAGCCACAAACTTTTGCATAGGATAGATTGGCGAATACTTCTTATGCAGGGGATACCTCAACTGAAATATTTAACGGCCTTTCAGCTTTATGATTGGTGACATCCTTCAGGGCATGTTGTTAAATGGTTCTACATTACATGACCATCAGCTGAACTTGAACTGGAAAACAAACAAACAAAAACAAAAGTGAAAAATTCAGTTTTACGCCCGGTCCCGAGTCCAAACCCTCTGAAGCAAAGCTAATAATTGCGCTGTTACACCAGCTGAGTTTTCTTGTAACTTTTCTCGAAATTTTGTTTCATCGATGCAAGACGTTGCACGAAACGTTGTCTTGTGTAACCACACCTGAAATAAACATGTCTCGCAACGTACAAGTTACTATAATCATCGTGAGAATTAGAACGTGATTTTACTTCGTGCAACCCTCCCTGGAGCGAAAAATGTTGCAGGACGCGTTTATTCCAGGCCTATTATACTAGACCATTTTTTTACAACTTGCGTCGCAACGATAACTGTATAATAAAATAGCAGAGATAACACGCTACGACATGTGCCTTATACAAACTACATTTATTTGTGCAAAACAACTGCTAAATATTCAATGAAATACGTCATAAACAGGCCGCACGCTAAGAACAGTTAATAAATGCGAAAGAAACTTAATGAGATAAAATGGTGGTTAATTAACGGAAGCGCTGCTGAAAGTCAGTATTTCATAGCGCAAAACTGAATACTGTCTTAGTCAGATGAGTTCATGAGCCAGTAAACAACTCTTTCCTACTGCCACGCCTCTTCTCCCGAAATGCGCCTCAGGAGGAAAGTTCACTCACCTCAGTCGTGGGTCTTTCTTGGACATCTGCTACGTTACTGAAGAAAAAAAGCAACATGACGTTAAGAGCTTTGCTTTGCGTTTTCCTTTAATTTACCATCATCTCACTCGACACTCTCAAATGAAAAGAAACTATAACTTAAAACACGGCTAATGATAAGCAGAAAACAATACAATCAAATAGGAAACATGAACATGCTTATTGCAGAAAGGAATGGGAGGAAAAAAGAAGAATGCAATTTGTAACATAATTCTATAACATACCAATGAAACAATAATCCACCTGCATTATGCCTAGAATCAAGTAAATTTACGACAGGTCATTTCTATCACTAGCTAATAATACTGGAATAATTGCTAACAGTCACAAAGAAAACTTCAACAAGCTCGAACTTTGTATGCGAAAACAGGTGATATGGAAATTCAAAATCTTTTGGTAATCCTGCACAGTTACCATTCCAACACTTCCATAATATCCTACTGATGAACAGTTATTACATGCAGACATTTTTAGAAGCAACATTTGTTTGCGGTCTGTCACCTTTGAATTGATGTCTACAAAAGCAAAGCTAGGATCTAGACGTCACCAGTGTAAAACAAAGTAACTAAAAATTAGGTTTGTGAGAAAACTCTTACCGGCTCAACTCGCCAAAATTCAAGGTGACGTCATCACCGATGAGTACAAACGGAGCCCAGTGTCTGACCTCACTGAAGTCCTCGGATTCCCGCATCCGTTTCACGGCTTCGTTGAGAGCCTTGCTGGCACTTTGTCCCTCCACCAAATGTTCATAAAAGTATCTCATGAATTCCAGAGTGGCGTTGTCATCAATCGCCCACAGTGACGCAAGAACAGAACGAGCGCCGGCACCCAAAAAGGCACGTGCAAGACCGACCACGCCCTCTGCCTTGATCCTTCCTCGGCCGCTGTGACAGCAACTCAACACAACCAGTTTCGCTCGCAGTTTTACATTTAACACATCACTCATCGTCAAAAGAAAGTCTCCCTTGTTAGGTCCATCAGGGTTAGGACACAAAACAATTTCCCCAGTTTTCGCTTTACCATGAGCTGCAATGTGTACTAAAGCAACTGAGTTTAGCTTCTTCAAAACTTCGGCTTTTGTTGCTCGTTTCCCAGTGAGGGGTGAAATGTTCAGAATGGCCCCAATCTTTTCTACCTCTTTTTTTGCAGCTTGAAGCTGCTTCAATTTCTCTCCGTCGATGCGGACATCTTCTAGCCAAGGATCACCAACAAGTAGTGCACCAGACGTACTGTGGTATTCTTCAGGACACTCAGCCATCATCTTTAAGCTGGTTAGTGTAGGAACCAGTCGAATTCTCAGCGTTTCAGACAAGTATCTGGAATGCTGGTCCACAAGTGCAGCGTAAGGAACCAAAAACAATGCAGCATCAGGGACAATGATAATTTCATCGCCTTGTATCAAATGTGAAATCGGACTGATCAGCACATCGGAAAGTACCATTAAAGCATCTACTCCTCCTTCTTCTGATGTCAGTTCTTTTTCATTCAGGTTTCGAATGGAAACATCCTCAGGCTCTTCATCTGCTGGCTGATCCAATGAACGATTCTCACACATGGCTTCCTTAAAAACTCCAATGTGTTTGTAGACTTTGTGAGTTGAAGACTTTACGTCATCACTGATCGCCTTCTGTGTAAACTTGCATGGCTGTCCCTCTTGCAGCACCCAGAAATTGACTGAATTTGGGGTTTCTGCAAGAAATACCGTCCTGGATGTGAGATAGTTGGAGACCCAAGAGACGTGTTCATCTGAATCTGGCTGAGCTGACTTGACGCCATATTCTTCTTCCATGAGATCCATAAGAGCTTGCGCACGACCGCGCTCAGCTGTAGAGAGTGCCTCTTCAAACTTGTTCTGTTTTAATTGAACAAGCAACAAATATCTGTAGATTTCATCATGTTTATTTCGAAGGCTGATTTTCCATTCGTCATTGGATTTGAGAAGAGCCCTTGCCTCATCAAATAATCTGACGCTAGATTTAAAAAAATCTTCACCTACAGAGACATCGCCGAGAGTGAAATAGGCAAGCCCGAGGTTAGCAGATGCATTTGCTTCTGACACTTTGTTTCCAACTTCTTTATCGATGGCTAGAGCTTGCTGATAGTATTTGATAGCTGTGTTGAGATCACCGAGAGACCCATATGTAACACCAAGGTTTACATATGCCGTTCCTTCCTGGCCTTTTTCTCCGATTTCTTTACTGATATTAAGACCTTTCTGGTAGAACTCAATTGCTTCCTGGTATTCGCCGAGATGGTGCTGTACAACGCCAAGACCAAGTAAAGCGTTTGCTTCTGACTTCTTGTCTCCTATTTGTTCTAGGATGTCAAGAGCTTCGTGATAGTTCTCATCAGCTTCCTCCACCTTACCGAGAGAGTAGTTCGCATTACCAAGGTTGAGATACGAACTTCCTTCTAAAGCTCTGTCTCCAACTTGTTTGGCGATTCTGAGACCTTGCTCGTGGTAATCGATAGCTTCCTTGTAATCACCAAGGTTGGAATGACCATTACCAAGGCCATGACATGCAGCTCCTTCTAAATATTTGTCCCTCACTTGTTTTGCGATACTAAGTGCTTGCTGACGGTATTCGATAGCTTTCTTAAAATCACCGAGGGAGGAATAAGCACTACCAAGGCTTAGATGAACCGATCCCATGTCTGAATGTTTGTCTCCAACTTGTTCCGCGATACTAGTAAGAGCTTGCTGGTGGTACTCAATAGCTTTCTTGTAATCACTGAGGGAGTCATGAGCACTACCAAGGCTTCCGTACGCCTTTCCTTCTAAAGATTTGTCTCCCACTTGTTTGGCAATACTAAGAGCTTGCTGGTAGTACTCGATAGCTTGCTTGTAATCACTGAGGGACGAATGGGCATTACCAAGGTTTAGATAGGCCTTTCCCTCTAAATCTTTGTTTCCAATTTGTTTGACGATACTAAGAGCTTGTTCATGGTGCTCGATAGCTTTCTTGAAATCACTGAGGTGGGTATGGGCACTACCAATGTTTACATATGCTCTTGCTTCTAACTCTTTGTTTTCAACTTGTTTGGTGATATTAAGAGCTTGCTGATAGTAGTCGATAGCCTTGTTAAAATTACTGAGATAGTAATGACCACTACCAATGCCTTCATATGCCTGTGCTTCCAAAACTTTGTTTCCAACTTGTTTTGTGATACGAAGACCTTCCTGATAGTACTCGATGGCTTTCTCGAAATCACCGAGGGAGGAATGGGCGCTACCAAGGTTTATATAAGCCGTTCCTTCTAAACCCTTGTTTCCAACTTGTTCGACGATACTAAGAGCCTGCTGATAATACTCGATAGCTTTCTTGAAATCACTGAGGGACTCATGAGCACTACCAAGGTTTATATATGCCTTTCCTTCTAAAGCTTTGCTTCGAACTTGTTTGGCGATATTAAGAGCTTGCTGAAAATACTCGATAGCTTTCTTGAAATCCCTGAGGGAGAAATGAGCATAACCAAGGCCTATATATGCCTCTCCCTTTGGAACTTTGTATCCAAGTTGCTCGGCGATACTAAGAGCTTGCTGATAATACTCGATAGCTTTCTTGAAATCACTGAGGGACTCATGAGCACTACCAAGGTTTATATATGCCTTTCCTTCTAAAGCTTTGTTTCGAACTTGTTTGGCGATACTAAGAGCTTGCTGAGAATACTCGATAGCTTCCTTGAAATCCCTGAGGGAGAGATGAGCATAACCAAGGCCTATATATGCCTCTCCCTTTGGAACTTTGCATCCAAGTTGCTCGGCGATACTAAGAGCTTGCTGATGGTACTCGATAGCTTTCTTGAAATCACCGAGAGAGGAGTGAGCATCGCCAAGGTTTGCACATGCCGCTCCTTCCAAACCTTTCCTTCCAACTTGTTTGGCGATATTAACAGCTTGATGGTAGTACTCGATGGCTGTTTTGTAATCTCTGAGGGATTTATAAGCATTACTGAGTTCCATATATGTCATGCCTTCCAAATGTTTGTTGCCAACCTCTTTGGCGATATTAAGAGCTGCCTGAAACAGCTCGATGGCCTTCATGGGATCACCATCATCACCATAAAGAAGGCCAAGGTTAAAATAAGTACTTGCTTCTCCTACCTTGTCCCCAGATTCTTTAGCACAGCTAAGAAGTACCTCGAAGGACTTTAAAGCTGCTTTATACTCACCCTGCATCGCATCGTGGTGGGCCAAGGCACATTCTTGAACAGTGTTGTTTAGTGCTGCACTTTTGCTTTCTTCCTCCAGGTTCAACTGGAAAATTGGAAGAAAAGTGAATAATAATTTTTATAATGTATTTTTGAGCGTATATAATGTTTAATATTGTGTGTTTGACGCCCCTGTGGTCTTCGCATGTAGATCAATAGTCATGACCTGGATGCAGTCCTTATAAACTCTAGATAAACTAAAATCAGAGAAAAATGAGTATTAAAGGAGGATGTTTTATTGCTACAGGATGTATAAGGCATTTGGCCGATCTAGAGTATCAGTCGAGAACAAGCCAAAAAAAAAAAAACAAACAAACAAACAAAGAGAGTATCTGCCTATCACCCTATAATTTTCTGAATAACATTCCAGTGCTACTCACAGTCCAAACGTTGTATGAAGTATAAGCTTTAACCAGTTTCACGGAAATGAAGAAATTATTTGTCCGTAGGCTCGGTTTCCTTTGTTCTTTTCAGGGGAATATATTGCATAACCCCTGATCGTTATTCACCTTCTGGAAAGTTGGTGGCGGCTTTGACTGGAACAGGGGAGTGAAACAATAGCTGATAACAATAGCAAAACAATGCAATATATATTTCCCCCTGCTCACATTCCCCTCATCATCTTCCCCCACTCATATTCCGCTCAACATATTCCCCTCGACTTAGTCCCCCATTCCTTGTAAACTATAAAGAAAAAACAAACAAACACAGACGAAATGCCAAATTCAAGCCAAAAGCAAAGTTCGAAGTCGCAAACTAAGAACAGAAGATTGGCCTCGGACCCTACGACGAAATCGTGGCCTTCAGTTTGGCTGAGAGGAATCTAATTGCTTTCGTTTGCCTAGTCATTCCAAACAGTTGCCGACCAGTGGTCTTTCGTGTGTTAGCTGGTATCCACTCACTGTTTCGTTCAGTAACCTCTTAGTCGATAACGACTTGTATACCGCGTTTCTTCCTCTTTCTCACCTCTATAACTTCTTTGAGGGGCTGACTCGCCCCAACGGCATTGAAAACGGGTGGGCCTTCAAGCAATAAATCATTTTCTCCAGGAGTGTTAAAGTCAAATAAATCAGAGACAGGATTTTCAACGTCCACTAAGATTAAAAAGTCAACCATCGTAGGGGGAAAAAGCAAGGTGGCCTCAAAATGACATATTTTCACACCATGAGCAAATCCTTAAAGGCTGTGTGGATACCAAGTTTGCTATCTAGTAGCGATGCTTCCTGGAAAATAATCCCGGAAGCTGCCCTTGAGAAATTTGGTGGACGGCTGTCTTTTTTGACTAACTGAAACTATGATATCAGCTCGTTACAAATCAATAACCTTCCATCTTTTTACAGAGAAATATTGACATTTTGGCAGAACACAGAAGTGGCTTTTGAAAACCCAACTTCGCCACAAGACGAAATTATTTGGAACAATAAAAACATTCGAAAAAATGATTATCTATGTCAAGGGCATACTGAAAGCTGACACAATTTTATTCCATTTACCCAACTGTTGGAAAAGTTTCGCTTGAAGATACCTTTCACCCTTTATTTTGGATTAATAAACGCTATACCAGCGTCTTGGAAATTAGAAATAAAGCATAATTCTATTTTTCCTGTTTCTAGACTGTCACAAGGAAATAAAGAAATGAAAATTTCCACTAAAAGAGTTTACTCCATTTTGTTAAGAGATATTTTTATAGCCCCTACCGCAGAAAGCAAAATTTTAAGACATGGTTTCACCCCCAAAAAAATATTCATCGGGTTTACGAACTTCCTTTTAAGTTGAAAAACGGCATAATTATAACAATGTTCCAGTACACAATCATCTACAACATCCTCCCAACCAAAGTTAGCCTTTGTCGGGCAAAAAATTTGCGAGCATGATGTTTGTTTTGCCAACAGACATTCTTTAGATCACATGTACCTACATTGCCGTCCGACAACACGTTTTTGGAACTGTTTTCAAAACTGGTGGAATACAAAAGCTAAGTTATCTGTCACACTGTCTGACAGTATGATTTTATATGGAGTTTTTGGCAATGTTAAGCACCTATATTTTTAAATTATGCACTCCTGATAGCAAAGGTCATTATTTATAACAGCTGCCTTCTTGATAGGAAACTCTGCTTCGACAGTTTTCTTCTATTTCTCAATGAAAAATGAATATACACCGTGATATAGCAATCGCACAAAGCAAAATAACAGCTTTTAGCAAAACGTTTGAAAATTTCTTGTAACTGTAAATGAAGTGTGTATTTCAATGTAACGTTGAGCGTGTCAATAAAGTTTGTTAAAAAAATAATAAAAAAGATATCAACGTCCAATTCTGAGCTTCCTGGCTGTGAGTCTGACTTGTTCCATTCACAAACAAAATCCAAGTGCAGAGAAGGAGCTTCCAAAGAGCCGGAAAAGCTGCTTATAATTTATTATTATTATATTTATTTATTATTATTATTATTATTATTATTATTATTATTATTATTATTATTATTATTTGGGTTAAAAAGAATACTTGTTCGGGATCGCTCATTACTCGCAAGAACTTAATTGACACTAATCGTTCATTCGTTTTAGCATCTAATGAGTCTTCCTCAACAGAATTTATAATTTGTATTGTAGAAAACCTCACCAACTGGACAAATAAGCATGTTATTTACCTGTCTCTCGCGGATATGTGATATATTCACCCAGCACCTCAGGGTGGTACCAGGTGAATAGGGGCTTAAGGAAATCGCTGCGGCGACCTCTACTACGGCGAACAGAAGTAAAAAAAGCCCAGAAATAACATAGTGCGCATTTTTAGAAATGACCTTTCGCCGTAGCGTCAAATCCTATAACTTGAAGAGCGGTCTTCTGGCGTAGTCGCTACTACAAGAGTATAAAAGTCGAGTCGTCTCCTAGTTTTTACAATCACTGGTTCTAAAAGCTATCATAGATTGTTTCTCACTTTATCAAATAAGTATTTAAGGCTTCTGGTTTTCCAGTAAATACAATGACGTTTTCCCTGCGTTTTTACAGTTTAAAATTTCTATTCCCAACCGAGTGTGTACACTTTTGAAAAGGTCCTTCGTTCCATTTAATATGGCGCGGGACGAAGGACTTTTCATACTTGATTGGCGCCAATTTTAGCGATCCAAAAACGGGTCGCTGCGCTTAGACCAATCAGAGTAGATCTTTGGGACCCTCGGGGATAAATTGTCATGCAATCAAAAGTAATTATGAGTAACGTAACGTGACTTGCGGCTGAAATTCCAATATGGAGTCGATCGCGAAAGCGATAACTGATGCTTTTCTTCCAAATGCGAGTCAAACCACTCCCCATTTTTGTCGCGAAACGCAAATGAAAACTCTTCAAGCGAGACAAGTCGACCTCTCGCAACTTCGTCGTTCGCTCAGCCGCTTCGCGGCCTAGAAAGCTGCTCCTCTCGGCTCTTCTGCTCTGAGACTCGAGAGGTCGACTTGTGGCAAGTCTTCCGAGTGTGCCATGGCCGCGGAAAATAAAAACCGCCAAAAAAAAAAAAGAAAAAAAAAAAGGCTATACGAAATCCGTAAGCACGACTGTTAGCAATAAAAGTAAATGTCACTGAAGGTTTTTCAAGCAAGAATAAAATATCTAACACGTCGAATTTGATGATTTGTGGTTAATTACGGTACAAAAGAAGAAAAATCACTTGCAGCGAACTCCGATCTTCATTGGTAGTTTTCTGTTTTGTGTAGAAATCGCCCTCTGATGATGTTTCTTATCAATATTCTTCTTTACAAACGTAATTTTGGAATTTAAGTACAGAAATTCTTGCACAAATCTCTCTCAAAACTACGAAATGTGTTTCTATTTTAGGTGTTTGTGGTTCGTTCTAGTTAATCTACGGTGACGTACTCTCCCCAGGACTCCGCATCCACGACCGCCGTAGTAGAGGTCGCCGTAGCGATTTGATTAAAGTCCCTAATATATTACATACCCCCTCGTTCCAGGTAAATAACCCTTACATATTTAACACTTAATGATTGGTCCCGAGGGGAACTGTAAATTATGTTTCCCGAGAATCTCGATGTTTCCCGAGACGAGGTCGAGAGAAATATTGGGATTTGAGGGAAACAAAATTCACTGTTTCCAAGGAAGCGGGTCATTAAGTGATTTGTTATATAGCAAAACAAATGGGTCTAACCGGGGGAAAACAAATCTTGAAAAACGCGCTGAGATTCCAGCGACAACATCAGGCCACCTTCAACTGCACGCTCTAATCACGTGCATCAACATTTCGTGGGTAACAGTCAATTGTTTCCCGTTCGACGTCATAGTTTTCGCAATGTTGCCCGCTCATGGCATTTGGCGGGAAACAGTCATGTGACCATGAACTAGCCACTGAATGGGCGCACTGTAGGACGAAAAGAGCCAGCTACATAACTATATACCTTATCATCGACGGCTCCAGCTTCCAAACTGTTCTCCATTTCATCTGCTGGTTTACTATTGGTCTTTAGAGATACGTTCTTGAGTTCGACTAACACCTGGTTTTGCTTGTCAATCTTTCTTATGTTAAGAAAACATAACTTTAGACAGGGTGTAGTGTAAGTAAATGTCACGATTGTGCATCACAAGTCTCTAAGATTCTCAGTTAGTTGGAGTAATACATTAGTGGGGTAGAAATGTCGTTTTTATCAGAACAATGATCTGATTGGTGCACCTTGATTTTCCATTTTGGAAGATATATGAACCCTGTTTGAGCTTTGGGTTGATTCAAAAGGCGAAGAACAGCACAGGCAGCAGCATAGAACTTTATTCTTGAACCTCAATACGTTTGGGCATACAGCTTAGTCAACGGGTAATATATTAGCCAATCCTAAAAGCGGAGTTCCACGATTATAACTGAGTTTTTTTTTGTACTGGTATTGAACAATTTCGCATGGCCTTCCCTGTGCCAAAATTTTATGTTAAGCACTCGTTAGCGATCGCTTACAAGCAAAACAAAAAAAACAATTCAACTATTTCATTGCGTCCAAAACGAGTTGAGATTGTGGCTATTTATGTCCAGTTGAAAGAAAAATACAATTCATGAACATTCCTGGACAAAAGTAAAAACGATTAAACCAAACGTTAAGCCTCAATTTATTTAATTCACCTGTGTTGTAGAGGATCTTTAAAATACGTATTCACTTTAGTAAAAACTCGAATCTCCAAGAATAGCAAGCGGTTTGTCCAAAGGAAGAACTTCTTCCACTAAGTTAGAGCTACTTGTTCCCCCCAGTAATGCCGCTGAACTGTTAAGTGATTTTTCTTGGTGAGCTGCAAGATGTCGCGGTAAAGTGAAAGCTCTTGAACACGGCGTTGAATCATTTTGTTTTCCAACAACATAAAACATAATCCGAGCGTCATGCAGGTGGATCCAAGTTTTAAGCTTATTCTGAGAAAAATCTTTTGCTCTTCCTTTTTATCACTTGAAAATTCACCTTCCGGAGTATCTTTAAACTAGTTCCTGATTTTTATGCCTTTTAGCGAAGAATTTCGAAAGAAAATGGAGTTGTTTTCGTCAAAATGAAGAAGCCATCTAAATGTGAAATTCGAGCCTCGTTTTGGTTTGGGTGTCCCACACCTGGCTTGAGCCTGCGACCCAATCGAAAGCCAGTACCTGTTCAGCGGTCAACTTCAAAACAGCTGACCTCGACTATTATTATTATAATTATTATAACTATTATTATTATTATTATTATTATTTTTATTATTAGGATATGATCAATTATTGGGCAACGTCGACATCGCCTCGTGCGGTGACGCCCACGAGCAATACCGCTAGCCATTATTACCGTGAGAAAAGCAATATGGGGGCTTGGGCCGCCGGAACTCCGCTAATAAGAATGGAAAGCAAACGTTTAGTTCCTCTCTTACTCTATGGTATTCTTCTAGCATTCACTCAGGATAATCTCGGAATCTATACACTTATTTATTAATTTAAATTCCAATTTATTATTCTTTTCAAATGACGAATGATCCTCGCAGTTGTGAACGCAATTTATGCAATTGCGAAAAGAAGCCCGAAAAAAATTCAGGACTTCAACGGGGTTTGAACCCGTGACCTCGCGATTACCTGCTCCCAACGTCAGTGGCTTCATAGCTCAGTTGGTTAGAGCGTCGCACCGGTAATCGCGAGGTCACGGGTTCAAACCCCGTTGAAGTCCTGAATTTTTTTCAGGCTTCTTTTCGCAATTGCATAAATTGCGTTCACAACTGCGAGGATCATTCGTCATTTGATTTCATTTCCGCAGTTCATGTATGATTTATTTCATATATCATTCACACTCATTTCTTTCACGGGAACATATGAACCCACAATTGACCTGCTCCCAACGTCAGTGGCTTCATAACTCAGTTGGTTAGAGCGTCGCACCGGTAATCGCGAGGTCACGGGTTCAAACCCCGTTGAAGTCCTGAATTTTTTTTCAGGCTTCTTTTCGCAATTGCATAAATTGCGTTCACAACTGCGAGGATCATTCGTCATTTGATTTCATTTCCGCAGTTCATGTATGATTTATTTCATATATCATTCACACCCTATTATTCTTTTGTTTGCATGTTAATTGGCCTTCTGCCTCATTTGCACTTCAAAATCCTTTTGTATTTTGTACATGCTGACGAGGCAAAGAAGGCTAATTAACATGCAAACAAAAGAATATTAAATAGGCTGTCATATTGGAATAAGGTGTATACCGTATTCTGAAGAAGGCGCGGAGGTCCTTTCCTTATATCTAAGAAAATTGTCTCAAAGAATCAGTACTGCATGGGTGCGAAATAGATTTCTTATGCAATTTAATGTAATGTAACGTATTGTAGAAGGTTACTTTTAAGGTGGCCTCTTCGTATCTCGTTTTTAATGACGAAAACCACCATATTAGCTCACAGATAGTTAACGTCTGAGTGAAAGAATCAAAGGATACAGCCAATCCCTTATCACACCACGTGATGGCATCTTCAAACAGATTCAACTTCACACAAGCATTCGCTCCTAAAAGAGCAAGATCAGATGAAACAGTATTTTTGTTATTCTTGGCATCCAGCTTGCGAGAAACAAGCCGATGATTGGATGAAAATACTGGCGACAGTAGAGAGAGCCAAGGTGTGGACTATGATAGTCATGAATGGCAGTGAGGGATTTGAATGCTAAATGCGATCCCGTGGTATTGGTTCCATTTAGGTATGACAAAAAAGCCAGGCTCGTTACGAGGTAGCGAATATATAATCTATGTAGACATAGCTTGTGTAGTGTGAAAGGCACAACTTTTCTTTTCCAGGGTCTCACAGACAATTACTATTAAGGGAAACGGCGATACAATCGAAAACAATGGGAATACACTAACCTTACAGTAGCAATAGCAATAGCAATGAGGAGATCAACAATGAGAACGATAATGATGACGATGATGGTGACGTTTATGATAATGATGATAATAACTATGATGATGATTACCTTAAATTTATGACATAACCAATTCTTTGCTGCCTTACCCCTAAGGATCGCTTTGACAAAAAATGGCTGTAATTCAGTCGCAAGTGCTGCATCACTTAGTGAATCATTGTAATTTCCTGTGAGAGAATTCGAAGTAAAACCAACTATTTTATGAAAATACTTAACAGCTTTGTCTTCAGTTAACTATTTTATTGTTCCTCGGTGTGGGGGAACACATCTAAACGTAATGTATCAGTCAATTCCAAAAAGCGCCCATCCCTCCCAACCCCCCTCCCCCCCCCCCCCCCGCGCAAACACCCGGGCATTTGACTTTTTTGAAAAATTTTGGTCAAATACCCCACTGTGTTTCCAGTTTAGACGGTCAAATGCCTCACCGTTGCTCAAAAGGGGTCAAATCTCCCGCTGTTGTGAGCATATCTTCTCCCAAACCATTTCCCACGTGTATAATGGAACGCTTATTCAAAAGAAGAAAATTTCTATACAGTTTGTTGCCAAAAAGGATCGACTCAATACGTGAACTCGGATATCCAAAGTCTCTTTAAATTTAACAGCTCCATTTAATTACAGATAAAGGTTATCTTTTTAATACAGAAAAATGCAAACAATTCAGAAAACCTAAAGAATAGAACTCAAATCAAGTGTAAGCTTTATAAATCTAAAGCAGATCACTCGTTGCATGAAGCATTTTGTCACGCTCCCCGCTCATAAAAAATATTTTAATCTATTCCAAAAAAAAATCGTTTATTTACCTTTGCAAACGAAAACTAAAAGAGTGCTAGCTAAAACCGCTTTCTGACTGTTTTTTCCTCACTCCACACTTTGCATAAAGACATGTTGAATTATTATAACAGAAGCAGAGCGAAGGGTGAAGGGAGCAAAGCAGCTACCGTGGTGAATGAATGAATTTTCGCGCGAGACGCGCGAAATCCTTTACATGGCGACGGCTGACTAGTGTTCAGCCGATAGTCAAATGCCCCACCGGGCAGGCACTCATGCCGGGTCAAATTCCCTGCTGTTCTGGGCTACCCTCTGGTCAAATACCCGGGGTATGCCCGGGAGGGGATGGGCGCTTTTGGAATTGACTGATACATAATCTACACAATCTGCAGTTGGTACAAAATTTTGCTGCCAGAGTTGTATTAGGTTTAAGCAAGAGAGAATGAGGTACCTCATTCTCTCTTGGTTTAAGGAAGTTTGACCATATCTCTCAGGGACGGAGATCTCTTAGATGGCTAGATGTTACGGAGAAGGTTTTATTTAATGACTTAGTTTTAGCATACAAATGTGTAAATGGCTTAGCTCCAGATTACTTAGATATTTTGTTAAACGTTCAGCAGTTCACAACAGGAACACAAGGGGAAGCAACGATTTTGTGGTTCCCCGATGTAAACTGTCAACGGGACAAAAAGCATTTTACTTTCGGGGTCCAAGAGAATGAAATGGGCTAGCCGACAATATTAAGAGCATTAAAAAAATTGATAGTTTTAAGCGGACACTTTTTAGTAATGTATTTTGGATATATTTTGAATAATTTTGAATATATTTTGAATTTAATAATAATAATGTAATAATAGTTAATAGTTAATTGTGACCGAAAAGCCCTGTTGAAGGGAGTCTCAATAAAGTATGTATGTATTGTTTCGCGTTTCAAATTACTTAGAAACACGTGATGATACTGTGATCATTGAACAAAATGTGTTATAAAGTCGCACTGTCTCACCCAAACAAAAGTGTGCTTCCGCCCTGTTGCTGTACAGGTTGGCCCTCAATTCTTCATCATTGCAATTCACATTAAGTCCTTCAGTGTACCAGTGTACGGCACTGCTGAAATTCTCCTTTCTGTATTCCTCATTGCCTTCGTTGTAGTAAACCTCTGCTATTGCTAAAATGAGGCAAAATCACAAGTGATTGGTGCTTTATATTAAAAAAATATATATTGGTATATTAACGTTCAAATGCCTAAAGATATAAAAAATGGAGAACACCGTAAGTGAAAGAAGCGAAACATAATTTCTGAATAACCCTTAACGGTCGTTGTCATGGTTCATACTAGCGACAAAATAATAGCCAGGGTGGGATAATAGTTATTTTTTGTCAATATCTAACTGTATAATTTAACATTACAAAATTGTGGTGGCATTGGTTTGCCTTTTTGATCTTTTCTTTCACCGTTTGCCTGCCCTTGCTAGGCTAATTTTAGGGGTGGCGGAGAATGGGCTTTAGAACGTAAAAGGAAGGTACTTCTACTAATCACCAAGTTGGTTATCACAGGACAAAACTAAATTAAAATTTGTTACTGCATGAAGCCGACAACATAAACATGATGTCTTAATATTTATGGGAAAAAATACCCCTCACCTCTCAACGTTTCATGATCAAAATCTCCTGCCTGCTCATCTGGTAACGTGACGTCGTTCTTACTTGCTGCTTTATTTGCATTGCTGGACATGCTGGGATAATTAACACTTTATCTGATTAGTGGCTCTGCCTTAACGTATATTTTAGGCATCATCAAAACTTCAGTATCCCTATATCCTACCAAAGAGACGTTCTATGCCTACGTTTGGGTGATAACGTACCTGTTAAGTCCCAGTGAAGAAGAAGAAGAAGAAGAAGAAGAAGAAGAAGAAGAAGAAGAAGAAGAAGAAGAAGAAGAAGAAGAAGAAGAAGAAGAAAAAGAAGATGAAGAACCCATAATTGACACAAGTAACACTAAATTAAAAGTCGAGGGCCAGATTCATGACGGTCTTCTAAGTTAAGATGTATCCTAACCAGTGTTGTCTCACAATAGCCAATTGCTTTAATAGTCTATTGTACGAAAACAATACTTAGGATACATATTAACTTAGGACGGCTTTGTGAATCCCACTCAACGTAAACATGGCAAGAAATGAGGGACATTAAGGGGCGGAGTCACTTTAGAGCAGTCTCGAGAGCCGTAAATTACTTTCTTTCTTTGGCGAGGTGCTATTGGCCATGTTCTAAACGAGTGAGGGCCTGGAAATGAGTTTTAAAATTTATCGACTGGCAAAAAAATTGTTGACACTGCATGAAAGAGCATCTCAAAAATGGTGACCTTACTAACTTTGACGCTGTTCAGTTGAATTGGAACTGAAACAAAGGCTTTTGAAAATTGTGAAAATTAGGGAATTTGTATGGTTTGGGGGGACACACTTTCCGAAATAGAGACATTTGTGTCGGATTTTTTAAGGATCTAAATGCATGTCAACTGGCGATTTTTCGACCAAATAAAGTCAAACTTGCTGAAAGTACTTATTTTGACATACCCTTTCATATGAGAATCGATTTAATTCAATGCCATTGATTTTCAATGAAGTTTGGATTCGTTCCCAGGCCCTTACTCGTTTAGAACATGGCCAATTGGATGATCGTTGCTTTAGAATTTTGCAGGCGGTTCAAAATAAAGACAAATAAGATGGCGGCCCTGTTGAGTAATCTACGGTTGTCTACAACAGCGAGGAAATAAAAATAGTAAAGAGACTCAAGCCGGTTTATGGCCTGGGTCACAGGCGTTTATTAGGTAAATTGTTTTTTTCGTAATATAACCGCCCAGAGAAATGACACTGACACGAACTTCGGCAAATAGGAAGGTCTCATCCGTCCTTAACATTTTTAAGTACGAGACGTTTCCATAGTTCACGTGACGTGTCACGTGACCATTTTCTTGAAAAAAATCACTTATTTGAGGAGTAGGTGACGGTTGTAAGATATAATATCAAATAAAAACGCTTTTCATATGCAGATTAATTATTTCCAGCATCTCACGTTTGGAATGACCTTCCATCATTCTCAACAAGAAAATTATAAGGACAAAGGTCATTTTTCGGCCCAAAATTCAACAATCATTCCAAGCGTAGAAAGTTAGATACGTTGGATTTCCATTGGAAACGCTGATTTATTAATCTGTAAACGTAAAATCCGCCACCAATTTGCTGCTTCAAGACTTTTTTCATATTTTGGTGACGTGACTGGTCACGTGATAAAAATTGTACGTTAAGGCAAAAGATAACAACAAGATTTATCTTTAGAGAAACTTTCATCCGGTTCTAGGTAATGCACCATTTTGCTAATGATCAGTTCCTGGTGAATTGTGGGTAGATCCAGTCTTTTGTGGGGGCAAACGGCTATTTTAGGATGTAATTTGAAATTGTATTTTTGACCGTTCCCCTACAAAGGACTCGATCCAACCACAATTCACCGGGAGCTGATCATTAGCAAAATGGTGTATTTGGAGAAAGTTATTGGCGATCAACCATATTTCTGAACATATTTCGAAACCCAGGCCTTAAACTGCTTGAGATTTTGTTATCTGGAAAATTTCCACTGATAAATAAATCGATTTTTGTCTGTTTCGGTGAAATATCGGACATTCTTGGCGTATGAAAAGGGACTGTACTTCGAACGATCACGGCGATTTGAAAATTTTATTTCCTCCTGTTTAAGCCTGGGAAATAGAAGAATGAAAACAAAATGGCGGTACCGTACTTGGACCTTGCAAAAACTTGGAACTTGTGAAACATCCACAGCGCTTCTATGAAGACTTATCTTTATCCAAGTACACTTGAAAAAAGTCCATCTTCAATGTTGATTACCGTGGTGGACCGAAGCTCTGATAGAAAAACAGTTCCATGGACGTGAACGAGATTGTTTTTGAACAATAATTCTGATTGATACCAGGGAATTCGTTCCCGCGCGGGCTTGCAAAGTTAAATTTTTCGAAGGCGATTGAGCTGGAATGGCATTCTGCCATACTTTTCTTACCAAAGAAGAAAGCTCAACTTTAAAGTTCAAAACCGTGGCGGATAAAGCTGGAAAGTGAGCAATTTTTGTGCCAAAGGACAGCTATCGATGTCAAGGATCCGACTGATACCAGCAGAAAAGTCAAAACCTTAGGGAGGTATGTCACTCAGGTCTCTCTATTTAAGCTCGACATATTTTTAGCGTGAACTACGCACGCGTGTCCCTCATTTCTTGCCATGAGGACGTCATGAAGAAGAAAACCAGCAATAAATTGAAAATCTGCAAGATAATTTCCAGTGTCTAGACTCGACAAAACGTCTGACCCATTCAAATCTACATTTTATATACACATGCATACACCTCATTTAGTCTAAAATTTTGGAATACGGCAAGCCACCCTTTCTTTAACATTTCGTAATAGTCAGGAAGCGAAGTCCAAAAAAATGATTTTCGTAAAACTTTTTGAGTAGAAGCAGGAAACGGGGCTCAAAATGTTTGTTTTGGGATGCTTTCTTAGAATTTTGCTGTTTCCCTTGTTGATTTGGACTGGTATGGCAATTAAGGGGATGTTTTTGCAGAGCCTCATTTCTGCAACATGGAAACGAGGCTGGACCAAGAATTGTGATAAAACAATGCAAAACATCAGCAAAACCACATGAAAAATTACGGAAAATATTGACAACATGCTACTAACCATGTACAAATCTAATTAGTTACATAGCACTGATCACGTGACATGTTTTCTAAGTCACGTGACCCATACCAAGAGAACAAATTCAAAAGAAGTTTGCAGATCTAAAGATGTCATTAAAACTAAACAAATCATCCAGCTAACTGTTCTTTAATGGTCGTCTGTAATACATGGCATATAGGAAGTGTTACATGAGCCTACATGTGTTGTATTACACTCTAAAGTCGCTAGCAATTTAAACAATTTGAAACTTTTCTCATAAAAGATTTGGTTAGGCAGTATATCCTAATAGAATTTTGTGATTAAACCTGTACTTTAAAATACAAATATCTGTTCTTGACATCCATATTAAGAAACAACTATGTTAAATGTTTCTCCTGTAATCTCACACAAGTCCAGTATACATGAACTGAGTCGGGTCGTCAATTGCCGTTGACAACCCGACTCACCGGATGTCAGGTCGGGAAGTTTAAAAAAGAAGTAAGCTTTACTGCCGGATGTCAAACGGCCTGGGACAGCTTCAAACACCTCGACGGATCGCGACGATCCGATCAGGTCGTGACGACCTGTCATTTGAAAAGTCGGCCCGACTATTGGAAATGTTCAGGTGGTGAGAGACAGAAATAATGACTAACTGGAATAGTGCTTTGAAACGTTGAATGCTGCGTTCTTCAAGCGTGGCGAAATCGCCGCACGCTTTCTAAGAGTATCGAAAAATAGTGAATATTTATATGCCTCGTTCTTTAAGCCACGAGTCCAAACAAGCGCGCGTTACTCGAGTATACCTCATTGTTTAAACCACAAGCGAAAAAGCGAAACAAGCGCGCTACACATGTGTCTGCCTCGTTCTCTAAGCCACGAGCAGAAAGAAGCGCGCGTTACTCAAGTATATGCCTCGTTCTTGAAGCCACGAGTCCAAACAAGCGCGCGTTACTCGTCTATACCTCGTTGTTTAAACCACAAGCAGAAAGGCGCAACAGGCGCGCTACACATGTGTATGCCTCGTTCTCTAAGCCACGAGCAGAAACAAGCACGCGTTACTCATGTATATGCCTCGTTCTTTAAACTACGAGCCCAAACAAGCGCGCGTTACTCGTCTATACCTCGTTGTTTAAACCACGAGCAGAAAGGCGAAACAGGCGTGCTACACATGGTATGCCTAGTTCTCAGCCTCTAATCCACGAGCAGAAAGAAGCGCACGTTACTCTCGTGTATATGCCTCGTCCTTTAAGCCACGAGTCCAAACAAGCGCGCATTAAGCCTGGTTTCCATATGATCTTAAGGGTCTGTGATCGGTCTGGGACACGATAGGACCCATGATCGGCGATCGGTCTGCGACACGTTGCAGACATATGGAAATATGTTCTCTGGTGTCTGCGGCGGTCTGCGTTCGGTGATCGGGAAAGTAGAACTGGGTTCTACTTTACCGATCACTCCGATCGTGCGTCGCAGACCGTTGCAGACGCCGGGAACACATTTCCATATGTCTGCAACGTTTCGCAGACCGATCGCCTATCATGGCGCCGATCGTGTCGCAGAACGATCGCAGACCCTTAAGATCATATGGAAACCAGGCTTAACTCATGTATACCTCGTTGTTTAAACCACAAGCACAAAGGTGCAACCGAAAGAAACAAGAGTGCTACACATGTGTATGCCTCGTTCTCTAAGCCACAAGCAGAAAGAAGCGCGCGTTACTAAGATGCATTTCTCCACTCGACAATTTGTGTGTCGATTCGACAATTATATGACGGGTCGTGACGATCCGAGTCGGATCGACTCCATCGGACAACATTTCTGACCCCTTCTATAGCGTTATGCTGAAATTGTTCTAAGTCTCTCGTTAAATGACTTTTGGTGAGTCAAGTCGTCTTTTAATATGACGGATCGCGATGATCCAAGTCGGATCGACTCCACCCGTCAACCACCTCAATAGATCCGACTCAGATCGGGTGTATTGGACAACCCTCTCGTTATGTTTCTGCATAAGTCCCCACATTTACAAGCTCTGGAGAAATTTAGAAATGTAACACACTTGCAATGCCTTGTAGCACAGCACGTTCCCTCCCCCTGCACCCACAAAATGTCAGTTGCACTCATCCTGTCTGTGGCATAGTGAGCAGTGTATTTCCAGTGTAGGCTTGAGAATAGCTTCTTCACATTGCCATCCATTCCTCTTTGGGCTGGGCAACACAGGGCAGGGTTCTGAAGCCTGCTTCCATGTACTGATGCCTAAAGGCGAGCTCTCTTGATGTGAAGATGCAGGGCATCTTGAGTTGGAGGGAGTCCATCCAAACTTTTCTTAAATCTCTGTAATGAAGAAGGTTTCAGAACCCTGCCCTGTGTCACCAAGCCCAAAGGCTTGGCCTGTTATAGATTAGAAACGCTTGACATATTTGTTTCTCAATCTGGATGTAAAAACAAATATTTGTATTTTATAGTGCAGGTGTAATCACAACATTATATTAGCATATACTGCCTAACCAAATCTTTTATGAGAAAAGTTTGTGTTTACTAACGAGTGTAATACAACGCATGTAGGCTCATGTAACACTTCCTATATGCCATGTATGACAGACCACCATTAAAGAACAGTTAACTGGATGATTTGTTTAGTTTTAATGACATTTTTAGATCTGCAAACTTCTTTTGAATTTGTTCTCTTGGTATGGGTCACGTGACTTAAATAACATGTCACGTGATCAGTGCTATGTAACTAATTAGATTTGTACATGGTTAGTGGCATGTTGTCAATATTTTCCATAATTTTTCATGTGGTTTTGCTGATGTTTTGCATTGTTTTATCACAATTCTTGGTCCAGCCTCGTTTCCATGTTGCAGAAATGAGGCTCTGCAAAAACATCCCCTTAATTGCCATACCAGTCCAAATCAACAAGGGAAACAGCAAAATTCTAAGAAAGCATCCCAAAACGAACATTTTGAGCCCTGTTTCCTGCTTCTACTCAAAACGTTTACGAAAATCATTTTTAAGCGTCTTTCAGAATATTGCCACTAGACTATAATACTCAGGCCCCGGCTCCTGGAAAGCCGATTAAACTATCCCCCAATTAAGGGTTAATTCAAGATTAAATTTCTTAATCTGTGGATAACTAATCAGGGAATAAAAAGGCGTTCATCAAAACAGATTTATCCTTCGATTAACTATCCCTCGATTAAACTCGGAATAAATCAGTCAGACCGGTTATCCACAAGCAAACGCGCGCGAAAATGACGATGCGCGGGAAAATGCGAAGCGAAGATGTGCACGAACTCGAAGCGTTGAGTTGTTTTCTGATTCACGGAAAGAACGGCGTCATAAATTGTATTAATCAAACCTTCTTATTTTGTCATAGTTTAAGATAAAGGTATAGTTTTGAACAAAAACAAACTTTTACGATATTGTTAAAAGGAAACGGAATGGAAAATTATTCAGTGCAAGGCGGCGTTGGTAGTCAAGGAAAATAACCTCTGTATAAAGCGAGAAAATATTAAACTTGTAAGCCGTATTGGCTGGAATGGGTGAGTTAAGATCTTGATTCTTTCAGTGTCGAATTCTAGCTTCGAAAGCATTGGTTGAATCTGTATATTAAAGATGTAAAGTTTGAAGCAGCGTTGTTAATATAAACAGGACGTTACAAATCGATAGAAATCGATCATCGGAAACTAATCGATTACTCGATATTACTCGATAATACTCGATAATTGTTCATCGATTAGCTAGAATAATCGATAAATATCGATAATCACAAGATTTGACTGGTGTATGAGAGATCAACCCCAAGATTTAGGCGCAGATTATCGATTATATCGGTTTACTCGGCCGAGAGAATAGGTCAACTCCAAAGTAAGGGTTTTGTCTTACCGTAAATCCTCTTCCGCTCCTGGCCATAAATCTGAGATAACTCATTCGCAATTGGGAAAATTTTTAACCCCCCGGAGCTCGAGCGAAGACCACACACTGTTTAGGTCAGTGTAACCTACAGATCAAATGAAAAAAAAGCCCAACTCATAGCTAAAGTTCGTCATGCTCGCGAGAATTTACAGGAAGGTGAAACTTGCTCAACATCAACATACGCCGGAAAGAAACAGAGCAGCAAATTTAAAGGCAGCTTAACTTTGAAGAGCAACATAACTTGTTTCTACTATTACGATGACAGAAAGGAGAAACTTCTCAAGATCCTCGCTCACCTACTATTTCTCTTGGAAATTGTTGGAGCACATTTTGAAAGCCTTTTATTCATACAAATTGTAACCTTCACTCTCACTGTCTATTGCCTAATGTGCCATTCATGCGTAATGAACTTTTTTGCTCACTTGATTCAGTTGCGTCGTGTGTGGATGAAAATGTTATCTTCTTGGCTATTCGCTCAAGTCAGTTTACAGTCACTACTTGCGGAAATAGATATTACAATTTACTAACTCGTTGATGCGTAGCAACGTTGTTTTACTTAAAACAGACATCACTTCTGGTTTTTGTTCTCTTGTTGCCGTTAAGGTTACATTTGTTGTTTCTAGCGGCAAGAAGTTCAACATTTTTATTACAGTTAAAGAAACCTTTGCAGTTTGTTGAAAGTTTTTTTAAGTTGTTTTATACGACTGATTGAAGGTTTAGCGTTCTTTCCTTGGATGAAAATATGAAGAAAAGAAAATAAATTCCAGTTTTTTGGCATTAGGATATACATTAGTCACTTGTTCCTGGCTTATAGTCTCTGTCTTCTTCTTCGCCTTAGTTCCTCTGGCAAAATCGATTTTTTCGATATAATTTGATGGAAATCGATTGAAATCGAACTGTAATTACGAAAATCGATAAAATCGATCAAAATCGATAATCACAAAAAACTCTGTTATCGATTATTATCGATTTCCGATATTAATCGATTAATTAGTATCGAAAAATATCGATTACGATCGATTCTATCGAGTATCGAAATTATCGATTTGTAACGTCCTGTATAAATCGTTTGAATACGTACAGAGATAAACTAAAATTTTCTTTTTGTTGTTAAGTTTAGTTTAGAAGCAATGCCTCTTTATTTCCTTTTAACTTCTCTCTAATGCAGTTTGTTGTAAGAATTTTATTTGATTAAAAATTTGTATTCCTCAAACAGGCGAAACGTTATGTCGAAGGGTAAAGGAAAACATATACAGAAATGCAAGTGATAAAAAATATTTTAGTCGTTGCGTGTTGCTTTTCTCTCGCGTTCAGCATAACTAAAATCAAAGCTTTGCTGCTTATTTTCTGCTTCGTGAAGCCTCTGCTAGAATAGAATAGCTATTTATTTTTAAGATCTTACCGTTTAAAAGAGTTAGTTGACGATGTTGTTGCGAATGTTTAAGCTTACGAATAACTTATCAATTTTGAGTAAGAAAAAATGTTAAGATTTGCATGTTTTGCCCGCCTTGGTTCGCCATCGTTCACTTTAGATGACTGTTTTCTACCGAAAATTCGATTTATACTTTCCTAAATTTGAATGGACTGAAAGTTCTCGGTCGTTCAAGTCTCCAAGACGTATTATTTGTGGTATAAGTTGTTTTCCCTTATTTCCTGCACCAAATTCATGGACGGTTTATTCCGCAATTTTGTTTGTTTTGAAAATTTTATTCCGCGGTTAACGAGTTAATCCACCTCGCTGGTTTATCCTTAGGATAGTGCTAATCGTGCTTAGTGGAACAGAATCTAACCGAAGGATAAATTTTATTCCTCGATTAGCGGGATTTATCCGTCGATTAGCGCTAATCGGCTTTCCAGGAGCCGGGGCCAGGACGACGAATCACTAATTACAACAAAATGAACATTGTTTATGGCCTTAGAATTCCAGTTAGTTGTTAACTATTCTGAATCTTAGGTACCCTGTTACGAGGGTAAAGAGACCTTTGCTATGCAAGAGTTTAAAGACCTTAACCATAAGAACCCATTTATATTGGGACGCCTTTCAACAGGTTAATTACAGCTGTTTCGGTAAAGGTTGTCCCAAGGAAGTCAAAAAGCGTACGCGACAATCCCGAAAGGCAGTCTGGGATATTGAATATTCTTTTGAAGCGCCCAGAACTGGCGATGGCGCGACCATACAGTGAAGACCTGCGATAGCGTGCAATATGGATGAAAGAGTTTTTAGGATAGTGTAGACGAAGTATCAGCTGCTCTGTAACGTGCCATTAAAATTCCTTAATACTGGAAAAGTAAGCGCACAAAATTTCCGGCGACCAATAAATAGTTTTATTATGCATCCGCACGTGGAATTCGTAATCATGGAAGCAGTACTGCAACGGCCAGATGGAATGCTTGCAGAGATTGCACACGAAATTCAGGAGCTGACAGGATCAAAACGTGGTATTTCTAGCGTTTTACTTTATTTGAATGAGAATCGTTTCAGCCGAAAAAAGGTTTGAAAAGGATTTATTGGTAGCGCGTCAATTACAATTTTCCGACTGAAAATGTAAATCAGTTCAACAGATGTTTTCCTTAATTTATGAATATTTTGTTCTTGTTCACTGCTCTGTCGTGGATATAGCCTTATCAGTACAAGAGCAGAAGTGAAGCTTCTGGCGTAAAATTTAAAGGGACCACGTATAACCTTCTTTTGTTATGTTCTTTTAGAACGCGCAAAGTTACATTCACACGATTTCCTTCCATTGGCTGAAACACTATAAACTCCGGGCCTAGCCCTACCCATCATGCCTTTAGATATTGTCGCGTGCGATTTTCTCTTCTTCAGGACAACCTTTTCCGAAACAGCTGTATATGTCGTAGCATTTCGTGTGCGTGCGGTGGCCTTCGCTTAATGTACAGTAAATACAGAGATCGTGCTGGATTATAATGTCCACTTATGTGTCGTTTAATTGGCAAAAATAACTAAGATGTTGTGATTACACTAGCACACTGATATACGTAATTGTAAATCATTATGACATTTTCAACTTATGCACATCTCATCGGTTTCCCCGTGGGGTCGACCCCCGGGCCAACAAGGGAGATATGTAGGGGGAATACAAAGAGATCGATGGGATTCTTTGCCCGAGGGTAGGGGAAAAAACGTCATTGTTTCACGATCAAAGATTAGGGAGTGGGGGAAAGCACGAGTTTGTAAAGGATGTCAGGGGGATTTTCTGCTGAGAGACACCTCACCCAGGGGACTTTGTCATGCAAAATTCCCCGACTTCCCGGGGAAATTCCTCAAGTTTGCTCGACTGATCTTACATTCCCCCTGGTTAGCCCTGGGGTCGACCCCACGAGGAAGCCGATGACATGTGCATTACTTTCAGCATGCGTGTCACGCTCTTGGACGTCACGGATGAAATATTTTGAATTTTGACGAAACATATTAGCCAAACCTCTCAACGCCTTCTCACTATTTATTAACTTTGCTCAAAAAAATTTTTTTTTTTTGGCCGTTTCTCGCGTTCTCTTGCATATTATGCAAACTTTCTTTCGCCAATTGCTAGATTAATTATTCGTTTAACCAAAGAGTAAATGTTTACAGGGGCGTAGCCAGGATTTTTCAAAGGGAGGTCACTGTGTGTCAAAAAGAGGGTACTCACCAGAATATTGTAGGTTGTTTACTTTAAAAAAAAAAAAAGGCTTACAAAGGGGGGGGGGATCACGGGCATTCCAGGAACCCCCCTAGCTACGCCCTAGGTTTACAGTAAACTTAAAATGCAGCGAAATGATCGACGTCCCTCGCTTCTCAGTTACGCATAGTTTTACATGATGAGCCACAGATAATTGTAGCGTTTTGGGGAGGAACTGGTGTCTTTCGTAGGCACAAAAAGATTCAAATAAATCACAGCAATGTTGAAAAATAAATCTATTCTCATTTCGTGGTTATGAGTTATTGTGATATTCACGCCACTGAGACTCAGTGGGATGATTCTGGTAAACCAATGAGAACGCAACGATGAACAATAGAGAGGGTTAAAAACAATAATAAACGTGTGCAAGGCCTCTTGGATGAACATGGGTCTTTAATCCATGTGGATCCGTGCCCGTGAGTCACGGCTGTCTTCATACTATGCC
>JAEMWC010000828.1:207500-227500 GCA_016490735.1 Pachyseris speciosa | reverse complement strand
CAAACGCACGATTAGGGGCCGGGTCGCACTATCTTCTAAATTTTGGCTGTCAATTGTTTGGCAGACAGTTTTCAACTTCCAATTTTTGGCCTTGGTCGCATTTATTTAAACAAAGTTTGCATTTCCAAAATTACTTTGATTGACAACAACTGAATCCTAACCCTCTGCGTAAAATTACCCTTCTTCTCCTGTCCCATCAGTATCGCCGTAATATGATTATTTTGAGGGCTTTCGGCTATCTCTTGAATTTTCTATTTCATTAGCAACAAAACTTCTCTGTAGTTTACTGCTTTTGATGCACAATCAACAAGCTTTTCCGCGGATAGCTGCTAGCTACAGAAGACGTAGGTGTTATTTGCAAATTGAATAATCTGAATAGACGCGCCGTTTGTAAAGCTTTCAACGGTCCTGGACGCCCGTACGCTGAAGACCCGCTGAATACAGTGATTCCCTCTTTGAAAAAATCTGGGACGTTCGGGAAATAGTGAAATACCTGATCACCTGCGATTTTTCCCAACATATGAAAACTAACCTTAAGCTTTGAAAAAAGAGGTAGAAGAACGAGCGGAGGTAAGAAATTGGTTTGTCCCGCCACAGTGAGCGCAAAACTACAGAAATTCACAAAACATTTTAAAGCAACTAGCATATCATCTTTCTCATGGGTACATCACACCATTACCATCATTAATAATTGCATTATCGCGCTGAATCACACTTACATTGTTGAGCCCACAGAGCAGTGGGACACTTTGAAACCTAGATAAGCGACCTGGCTCTCCAGGGGTTGCTGTAGCTCAGTCCCTACTTGGGACTCTGATTTCTTTTCAGTTGTCCTTTCGCCCGTTGCCAAGCAACTAGCATATCATCTTTCTCACAGGCACATCACACCATTAATTGCATTAACGGCTTAATTGTTGTTAAAACAAAATTGGCTGCTTTGCTTTGGTCGGCTCCGAGGCAGCACTTCGGCGTCTTTGAAGATTGGCGAAATTTTGGCAATCCACAAAAAATTGGCAAGGTTTACAAACGTGGATTTGTACTTATTTTATGGTAAGTGTTGACAGAGTTAGTAATTATATAGACAAAATTTACTCTTGCGCGACCCAGCCCTAAGATGCGTTCTCCCTTGTCGAACGCAAAAACACATCTCAGTTCTTTCACAAAGCGAGAAGTCCGTAAACGATCGTCTTCATCTTTTGTGGTCATCTAGTAAGACGATTTATAAAGTCTCTAAACATTGATACTAAATTACGAAAGCAAGTGTTCATCCGTTACAAAATATTGCAAACCTTTGAAAATTTAATCTTGGCCTAATGGTCCATTGACGAACATCCAAAAGTTTTATGTAGCATTTAATACTCCCAACTTTGAAATTGAAATCGCCAGAATGTAGAAATTAGAAACGAAGACACTACCAGTTGTTATTGGTCCACTTGGAGTCATTAATAGGGAAATGGAAACATACATTGACAGAATTCCCGGCACAGCCAGCTATACGAGCTCCAGAAAATTACCCTGTTTAGAACAGCCCACATCCTCAGAAAGGTTCTGTCAATCAAATGAACTCTTTGGTACCTTAAGTCCATGGTTTGGACCCGGTGCTTCAAAGACTATAAAAGCAAGAAACCCAAGGAATAATAATAACAACTAACAAAGAACGATGAAAAAGTCGGCACTCCTCGGATCGGCACATATCCAGAAAAGTGCTGGAAGTCTGATGTCTCGGGATGAGACTTGACTGGATATTTCTTCCCAGGGAAAATCCCTGTGCTAAATTCTAAATAATAATAATAATAACAATAATAATAATAATAATAATAATGAGCTGCGTTGAAGGAGAAGGTGATTGTTGAAGAAGAGAGCCTGCAGGAGTATGAGAGGAGGAGGAGGAAAGAATAGAAAGTAAAAAACTGGAAGGAGAAAGCCCTACATGGAGAGTTTGTCCAACAAATATCAGGTGAAGCTGGAGAGGAGTCTTGGAGATGGCTCAGGAATGAATTCTTAAAAAAGGAGACAGTAGGTTTGATCGTGGCTGCTCAAATAGAAGCATTAAGAACAAACTCGATCAAGTATACCATAGATAAGTCCTCAGAGACACCACTGTGTAGATTGTGTGGAGAAGCCACTGAAACAGTACGACATATTGTCAGTGGATGCAAGAAGCTTGCCCAGAGCGAGTATAGGAAGCGCCACGACAAGGTGGCCCTACAGGTACACTGGGAGATGTACAGGAAGTATGGGATAGAGTGTACTGACAAGTAGTATGACCATCAACCCTTGCAAATCGCAGAAAATGGAGAAGTGGGGATTACCTGGGACATGACTATCTACACAGACAAAGTGCTGAAGCATAATCGGCTAGATACTACTCTAGTGCATAAAGATACACAGAAATGTACCCTTATTGACATAGCGGTGCCAGCGGACCAGAACATCACTAGGACTGAAAAGGAGAAGGTGGAACTGAAGTACTAAGAACTAGCATTTGAAATCAGAAGGATTCGTAGGCCCTCGAAAGTCACAATAATACCTATCGTGATTGGTGCTCTTGGAAGCATATCGAAAAGTGCAAAGACCTGGTTTGGTAAGCTCGATGTACCTGACTTCCTTGGAAGTGTACAATTATCGGCCATTCTTGGAACTGCTCACCTGTTGCGGAAAGTGTTGTGTCTCTAAGCTACGGGGAGTTGCTGAGACACAATCAACACTACCCAGTAGAAAAACTGGAGAGAATCGAATAATAATAATTAAATAACAATATATAATTATAAAAAGAACCTTCCCAGAATCCTTTGCAGCTGGAAAATCGTCAATCCCAAATAACTTGGTCAGTTTGAGGGCAGCAAGACCCCCACGCTGTCTAGAAATAAGTCTTACCATAAACTAATTATTGGACTAGACTTAGGGCGATGACGTCATTGGTCACGTGACTTTGCTCACAAGTGCGTTTTTGCTCACTGTGACGAAATTATTTTGTTATTGAAAAAGCAGTCAACGTGGTTTGAAGCACAATGGTGTGAGCCATTTCGGACTGCCCGGGTACCGAACAAAATATAAATATTAAGGGAGGTATATACAATTTTCAAAAAGTGGGAGTCTGGGTACAAGTGCTATCTCGCGTTGCATTAAACGCGAGGAAACAAAAATTTGGATATTGGTAGATATTTTTATGAAATATACATTTTTGTCATTTTTAATGCTGTGACGTCATCGGTCACGTGACCAGAACGGACCGAAGTTTAATATTCGCTCTAAAAGTTTACTAGAACCTTTCTCCAAGAATATTTTTAAGCGAAGTTGTAGTTTTATAAATAGTGTTTTAAAAAATGGCCATGATTACTTTTTCCTAAAAAAGTGCGGCAGTAGAAAATCTAACTGAAAAGTTTGTCAGCTTCCTGCTCAACGACCATTTGAGGTAGGAATAAAAGAAAATTTTGCCTAAGGCTTGAGAGTATGCTCTTTATGATGGCGTTGTCACTTTCTTCTAATTTCAATTGCTTTTGGCGAGGATCGATGTTTAAGATTTTTTTCAGAGGAGAGGGCCTGGAGGAAAGAACGAAAACGAGGCTATACTTTCGCGCCCTTTTTGTTCACTGCGACGCCGCGCCACAAAAGGTTAGCTGGAAAAAAAAATTCCAAGGACTTGACAACGGACTGGACTTGCATTTTCTTTAAACGGAACTTTTGACGACTTTTTTAATTATTTTTTTTAATGGCTGCTGTCTGCTCAGGGACAATGTATACTTGAGAAGGTAAGTTGATACAGATAGTTGTTGCTGTTTGTTAAAAAACAAAACAAAAGAAAGCGCGTTTGTGGCACACCTAAATGCACTTCCCACCTAAAAAGTGTTCTTTAATTCTTGAAATTATAAAACTTAAACTAGAAGTTGCAGCAATGCGAATGAAATCAAATTAATGCTAACATTAAATGAAACAATTTAAGTTGCTTAAGGCAACCGATGCAAGCTCAGTAATTTTACTAAATACGATATTTGAAGGTTAAAAACGTATCTTAAACAGTGACGGAATAAATGATTACTTTATTTTCAACCGGAACTTGAAACGTTACTTTCATTCGCACAGACATAAAAACTTGATTTTATACTGTCCATGAACTAAATTCCCTATTACAATTATAACAAAGTGTACAATAAAGCCATTATTCAAAGTATTGGCCTAAGAAAAATAGTTGCGCATAAACAAATACTGGAACAGTTCGTGCTTTCAAATGGATTACCCTAATGAATTACACGATTCCAACACATAAGTTTAATTTGAGTGGCGAAACATTTTGCTGTATCTGAAAAATTACTCTGTTTTCACAGAGGTTGTAATGCATGGGGGTTCACATAATTTAATTCAATTTTATAAAGCTAAAAATTGTATGTCAAAGATTCAGCAGAAACAGAGAAAAGTTTTAAAATCACGGCTGTTTGTGCGAGTTCGTGTACGTGCGCGCTAAACGCGGAAAGTACCTAAGCTTAATAACTCTGAAGACGTCAAGTACTTAAGTTTATGTCAAAACCGACCAAGAACCAGTCGAAAAAACCAAAGAAAGATTAGCAAATAATTGTTTTAATAGATTTGGCAGTTTTACAAAGTGTTATGCTTCTGGTTTGTGGCACCTATTTACAATGGTAGTCTGAGGAAAAACCTTTTTACAACAATGTTTAAATTATAAGCTTAAGCTTACGATAAATTTCATTTGAATCTATTTTTTAAATTGAGGGGAAATTAAAATGTAATTTGCTATAAGAATGGGTCTAACACAGAAATCCTGAAAACCTTCTTCACAAACAAACTGACGATAAACTTGAAAACCAAATTTGAAAGTAGGCTTAACTTCTTGCCGAGCCATACAAAAGTTGGGCACATAAACAAAGAAAACGCTTATCTGGCTTATCGGTTGACCGTAAGTTTTTTGAAGAAAACGACTAAATAAAAGGTCAACGGTAAATACCTTCTCCAATCGTCGAAAAGGCTACATCGGGCCACTGCGTAAATCGCACATCCTTCGTCTTTAGTCATGCTCAAAGCACAGCGGGAAAATTTATGTGTTGTCGGATGCAGTCGCGGCGCGAATACAATCCCTTTCACAACGCCTTAGATACATCCAAAAAGCCGTCCATCAAGCCTTGATATAATTCTTCCCAGAGTGGCCAGTTAAAAATATTTTCACGAGAGTGGAGTCGAACGAGGTATCGCACAGCGTTGACGTGGACGTCGTTAATCCACTGACTTGATCTAAAGTTTTATGCTTCGGACTAGAAATTTTCCATTACTTAGTTGAATTTGACGGCAAATCTTCCATTTTGGAGACCTTTCAGCTCTTCACCACAGCTCTTTCACCACACAAATCTTTTCACAGTCTAACACATCTTCAGGTGACCTAGTCGAAGTGGCGGAACGAGAGAGTCGAACGAGGTATCGCACAGCGTTCATGTGCTCGTTAATCCACTGACTTGATCTAAGGTTTTATGAGACAGGATGAACCAAATTTCAAAATCATTTCACCGTTTTGAATGTAGTTAAGCTTCGGACTAGAAATTTCCCATTACTTTGTTAAACTTGACCGCAAATACCACTTTCACCACAGCTACAGCGCTGTCGCAAGCAAACCGTTGCTTCGTTTCAGAAGGTCGATTCACTTTCTGTGATTGGTTAAACAAAATGACGTGTGAGTCGCGAGGTGTGGAGAATCTACGATTCGATGACAAACATAGCGGGCAATGTCTTCCTTCGTAATTTTAACCAAAGAAAAAATTGCAAAACATTTAATTTTTGGTTTATCGTGAACTAAAAAAACTGTCAGAACAAGAGCGGATAGGCGTGTTTTCAGAGCATCTCTCTCTCTCTCAACTAACACTTGTGATTTCTGGTATGAATGAATTAATATGCAAAAACTAAAAAAGGTAAAAATAATAAAGAAAAATTGTCAACTATTTTCCCAAAGAAGTACAAATACACTTGCCTCGATCCAAGCCCACTCATAATAAATATCCACAAAAATATGAATACGATCTTCCGTCTGTACAACATTTAACCCCCAAATTTCAATACAACCATTTTTTTTTTTTTACATTTATTAGTAAGCTCTGGCTTGCTGGCTCAGCAACAAATAACTTTCAAAACCATTAGAAGTTAAGTGAGAGAAACAATGTCTACAAGGTCTAAGTAATAAGTCAGTAGTGCATGAATGGGTGGGGCAGGGGTTCTGAACCTTCAACTGATTGTACTTTTTTCTTCTGGTTCTACCCCTTACGTAACAGTATCTACTTACGTCTTAACTTTGTTGCAGAGTCTAACAAAATTGCAAATTCATCACAACTTATCATTGTTCTTACCACCTTGGGAATGCCACCTTGGGAATGCCACTTTTTTGGTAGCCGCTTCAGTACACGTCTATTATTTCTATTTCTGTATTGTGACCGTTTTCTCCATTTTTACTTTGCTTCAGTGTTGCCCCTGAAGAAGGTTAGTCATGTCTCGCCGTAATATATGGCATTAAAAGTTACCCTTTTCGACCATCATTTTGTTTCTTCGCCTTATATCTACCTTTTTATGGGATATATAATTATATATTGTTATTTCCGGTTTCACTTGTAATAATAATAATAATAATAATAATAATAATAATAATAATAGTAATAAGCTGTTCTACTGCTGCTATGACCACGATCCAAAAACAGTGGTAGAAAAAGATGGTTTGAAAGATAGTCCAAAATTCCCAAACGAAAATATGCACTCCACTTGCTCATTTCTACCAGTCCCAGGCCTTTCGGCTTGGATCGCTCTCAAACCCGACCGTTGGAAATGTTTGTGTAAATAGAACATGCTCTTCCCATGGAAATTTTCATTTGGCTCCTTGATGCGTACCATTTATTGCAACCATCCACCAACCGCTTCTCTCATGTAAATGATAAACAACCACGGAGACATAACCCGTTAACTTCAAACTTTCGGGAATGACAGAGTGCCTATAAGATGCTGCTTCGTAAAATCTCCCGACTTAGCCTGGCAGAACTTTTGCTTCATTCCAAACAGGATATTGTGACAGTGATTTAAGTCTCCTTCAGCAATTTTGAAAACCACAAAGATTGTTTAACCAATTACAATTTTGCCGAGTCAGACTTGTGTCACCTGATTTGATACCAGGTTTGTATCATTTTAAAGTTTTTTTTTTGAAATATTCGGATTTCGATTTGAGTTTGTTTTCACCAGTTTGGTCAAAGAAGCAGCGCAATCTCTAAGCTCTCACTTTTTCGGCGATGATAGAAGAAGTCAATAATTAGAAGTTTATCATATCTATGGCTTAGGGGCACACAAGGAAAAAGTCTTAGCAAATTACTTCGTTTTCTTTTTTCTCAGATATGATTTAGGGTTATTCGCTTCATTTCTATACGGGATATTCTGACAGGAATCATAACGTTTCTATATATAAGTTGTGGATGACGTTTTTGATTTACCGGTGCTCTAACTTCTGAAAAAGACAGATGACTGTTTGAACAGTTTCAGGTCAGTCACTTTCAGATTGAGTCAAGTGATCTCACCTGACTTGATCTGTTCACGTCATCAGTAAGGCTTTTACTTTGGATTTGAATTCGACTTCGCCGTTTTCACCAAAGACATTGAGCATACTCGAACTTCACTCTCTCTAATTTTGTTTATCATTTTTACGCGATGATGCGCAAAGTCAATAACTAGATGTTGATAATTCCTTAGGGGCACCAAAGTAAAAAGGCTTCACAGATTACTTACAGTGACGTTTTCTGTTTCCCAGATAATTAGCACCCCTCTGATTGAACTAATAAAACAGTCGCCCTGTGTTTTGCTTCAGTCCAAACAGAAGATTGTGACGGGTATTATTAATTTTCCATAAATCATGGATGGCGCATTTTGAATAATTGATCTGTCTTCTGAAAACCACAAAGATTGTTTGACCAGTTCCAGTCATGTGACTTTACTGAGTGAAGTGATCTCACTTGATTTGATCAGTTCGGGTTATCATAAAGCTCCAGACACTGAGCAAACCCGTACCAACTTTACTCTCAGGAGTCTTGCACTATTCCGAGGTGATACGATAAGTCAAGAATTCTAAGTAATTAAAGGCATCCAGGGGGAAAATTTAAACAAATTGCTTTAGGTGACGTTTTCCTTTTATAACAGATATTTTTAGGAACATTTTTAGCAATGTTTATAAAAGCTTTTAAAGACAGAATTGTTTAGGTTCTTTCTGCTGAAAACTGACGTTTCGTTTATGAGCCTACGAGTAGTACGATGACTTCCGTATTGGTATTATAACAGTATAGCGAGTGAAACACTGGAGGGAGCGAGCGCTACAATTGTCTCACGCGAGGACACGGCATTTTAACGCGCACCTGCGTGTTTCATTCGTTTTGCTATCCCTGAGAAAAATAAGGGACTACTCGCAGCCTAAAAGTTTAAGCGACAGGTATCAGTAGCCACTCTAATCTCCGAGCTGCTGCTGTTATTCTGAGAACCTTTTCCGTAATTAACGTACAACTTTGAGTTCGTTTAAGGGCGTCAATTATCATGAATGTTCCTTCCCGTGCTTATCAATTTTCACCTCTATAATGCCTCACTAACAGGATTTACTCATTTGCTTTGTTTGTGCCGAGTCTGTAGTCAGTTAATAACGAGTCTGGCGGATTTGCTTCCATAGCCGATTACCTTTGATAACAACAATCTCATTGCCGCACAATAGAATTTTTCATCATTTGGTGGGTAAGTTTGTTGTTCCATCTCTTAGTACTCGGTGTATATCGATTCTACGTGTTATTCGGAAACTGCGCTATTCAGCAACTGGGGTAGCTTGCGCGGCAGCTTAAAATTTGATAACGATCCAAAACGTTGTTGCTTCATTGAACTTGTCAAGAGGATATGGATATTTATAATAGATACATTCAAACAAAGTTCTGTTTCAATAATTATATAACTTATGAAAGTGTGACATACCTTTAAGATGCTACTTCAGTCTTAGAATCTCCGGACGCTATTTCCTGACTACAGTGTTAAAGCAGACGCCTTTTGTTTGCTTTACCCCAAACAGGAAATTGTGAATGACGTAGTTTGATTAATCGCTCATGCTCCTGAAAATCACAAAGCCGGGATTTTTGCCCTACGGTTACAACTCAACTCAGTGACTTTGCCAAGTAAACTTACACCACATTTGATCTATTTGTATCGTTTTAAAGCTTTTATAGTACACATTCCGAGTTTGAATTAAGTATGTTTCACTGGTAATAAAAATAATAATATTAATAATAATAATAATAATAATAATAGTAATAATAATAATAATAATAATAACAATAATGCGCTGCGTTGAAGGAGAAGGTGATTGTTGAAGAAGAGAGCCTGCAGGAGTATGAGAGGAGGAGGAGGAAAGAATAGAAAGTAAAAAAACTGGAAGGAGAAAGCCCTACATGGAGAGTTTGTCCAACAAATATCAGGTGAAGCTGGAGAGGAGTCTTGGAGATGGCTCAGGAATGGATTCTTAAAAAAGGAGACAGTAGGTTTGATCGTGGCTGCTCAAATAGAAGCATTAAGAACAAACTCGATCAAGTATACCATAGATAAGTCCTCAGAGACACCACTGTGTAGATTGTGTGGAGAAGCCACTGAAACAGTACGACATATTGTCAGTGGATGCAAGAAGCTTGCCCAGAGCGAGTATAGGAAGCGCCACGACAAGGTGGCCCTACAGGTACACTGGGAGATTACAGGAAGTATGGGATAGAGTGTACTGACAAGTAGTATGACCATCAACCCTTGCAAATCGCAGAAAATGGAGAAGTGGGGATTACCTGGGACATGACTATCTACACAGACAAAGTGCTGAAGCATAATCGGCTAGATACTACTCTAGTGCATAAAGATACACAGAAATGTACCCTTATTGACATAGCGGTGCCAGCGGACCAGAACATCACCAGGACTGAAAAGGAGAAGGTGGAACTGAAGTACTAAGAACTAGCATTTGAAATCAGAAGGATTCGTAGGCCCTCGAAAGTCACAGTTTGGTAAGCTCGATGTACCTGACTTCCTTGGAAGTGTACAATTATCGGCCATTCTTGGAACTGCTCACCTGTTGCGGAACGTGTTGTGTCTCTAAGCTACGGGGAGTTGCTGAGACACAATCAACACTACCCCGTAGAAAAACTGGAGAGAACCGAATAATAATAAGAAGAAGAAGAAGAAGAAGAAGAAGAAGAAGAAGAAGAAGAAGAGGAAGAAGAAGAAGAAGAAGAAGAAGAAGAAGAAGAAGAGGAAGAAGAAGAAGAAGAAGAAGAAGAAGAAGAAGAAGAAGAAGAAGGAGATCGTTTCCCGTACTTCTTTGTTCCTTTTACCTTCCTTTTACCTTCCACCAATGTGGCCCGGGTTCGATTCCCGGACTTGATGTCATATGTGGGTTGAGTTTGTTGTTGGTTCTCTTCTCTGCTCCGAGAGGTTTTTCTCCGGGTTCTCCGGTTTTCCCCTCTCCACAAAAACCAACATTTCCAAATTCCAATTTCATCTGCTTGTAAAGCGCATTTGATCATATACACATGGAAAATGCGCTATATAAGTTCTAAATTATTATTATTATTATTAAGAGTACTTACAGAAAAACTAAACGGACATTAAAAATTGACGTTTCCGTGAAATCCGACTTTTCCGCACTAATAACAAATCAAGAACTGAACATCTAAAACATCAGACTTAAACTTTTCACGCGAAACAGTAACTCAAGTTTCATGTCTCCGAGAAATCCGTCTTTTCCGTATGCGCTGAAAAGATGTTTGACATAAAACATAAGTTGTATCAAGACTTGACTGCTGGTTGAATTCATGGAGTAAACACAACTGAACATCTAAAACATCTGACTTAAACTTTTCATCCCAACAAGTAACTCAAGTGTAATGTCTCTGAGATATCCGAGAAATCCGTCTTTTCCGTGTGTGCTGAAAAGATGTTTGACATAAAACAAAACTTGTATCAAGACTTGAGTGCTGGTGGAATTCATGGAGTAAACACAACTAAACATCTAAAAACATCTGACTTAAACTTTTCATCCTAACAAGTAACTCAGGTTTCATGTCTCCGAGAAATCCGAGAAATCCGTCTTTTCAGTATGCGCTGAAAAGATGTTTGACATAAAACATAAGTTGTATCAAGACTTGACTGCTGGTTGAATTCATGGAGTAAACACAACTAAACATCTAAAAACATCTGACTTAAACTTTTCATCCTAACAAGTAACTCAGGTTTCATGTCTCCGAGAAATCTCTTTTCCGTATGCACTGAAAAGATGTTTGACATAAAAATGAAGTTGTATCAAGACTTGGCTGCTGGTGGAATTCATAGAGTGAACACAACTGAACATGTAAACCATCTGACTTAAACTTTTCATCCCAACAAGAAGCTCCAGTGTAATGTCTCCGAGAAATCCGTCTTTTCCGTATGCACTGAAAAGATGTTTGACATAAAACACAAGTTGTATCAAGACTTGACTGGTGGAATTTATAGAGTGAACACAACTGAACATCTAAAACATCTGACTTAAACTTTTCATCCCAACAAGAAGCTGAAGTGTAATGTCCCCGAGAAATCCGAGAAATCCGTCTTTTCCGTGTGTGCTGAAAAGATGTTTGACGTAAAACAAAAGTTGTATCAAGACTTGACTGTTGCTGGAATTCATAGAGTGAACACAAGACTTTTTTTATGATGGCGGAAAAGGCGGATTTCACGGAAACATGAATGATTAATGTTTAAAACTTACAGGAATGACTGCCTGCTGAATGAATTCATTAAGTGAGCACAAACTTTTCCATGATGGCGGAAAAGACGGAAAAGACGGATTTCCCGGAGATATGAATATATAATGTTAATTTAATATATATATATATATATATATATATATATATATAATATAATACTTCTCTTTATTACTGTAAGTATCTTATATATATATATATATTATATAAGATACTTACAGTAATAAAGAGAAGTATTATATTATATATATATATATATATATATATATATATATATATTAAATTAACATTATATATTCATATCTCCGGGAAATCCGTCTTTTCCGTCTTTTCCGCCTTCATGGAAAAGTTTGTGCTCACTTAATGAATTCATTCAGCAGTCAGTCATTCCTGTAAGTTTTAAACATTAATCATTCATGTTTCCGTGAAATCCGCCTTTTCCGCCATTATAAAAAAAGTCTTGTGTTCACTCTATGAATTGCACCAGCAGTCAAGTCTTCATACAAGTTTAGTTTTATGTCAAACAATTTTTCAGCGCATACGGAAAAGGCGGATTTCTCGGATTTCTCGGAGACATTACACTTCAGCTTCTTGTTGGTTTGAAAAGTTTAAGTCAGATGTTTTAGATGTTCAGTTGTGTTCACTCTGTGAATTGCACCAGCAGTCAAGTCTTGATACAAGTTTTGTTTTATGTCAAACATCTTTTCAGCACACACGGAAAAGACGGATTTCTCGGATTTCTCGGAGACATTACACTTGAGCTTCTTGTTGGGATGAACAGTTTAAGGCAGATGTTTTAGATGTTTAGTTGTGTTTACTCTATGAATTCCACCAGCAGTCCAGTCTTGATGCAAGTTTTGTTTTTATTTCAAACATCTTTGCAGCACACACGGAAAAGACGGATTTCTCGGAGACATTCCACTGGATCTTCTTGTTGGGATGAAAAGTTTAAGTCAGATGTTTTAGATGTTCAGTTGTGTTTACTCTATGAATTCCTCCAGCAGTCAAGTGTTGATATAATTTTTGTTTTATGTCAATCAACTTTTCAGCACGTACGGAAAAGACGGATTTCTCGGATTTCTCGGAGGCATTACACTTGAGCTTCTTTTTGGGATGAAAAGTTTAAGTCAGATGTTTTAGATGTTCAGTTGTGGTCACTCTGTGAATTCCACCAGCAGTCAAGTCCTCATACAAGTTTTGTTTTATGTCAAGCAATTTTTGAGCACATACGGAAAAGACGGATTTCTCGGATTTCTCGGAGACATTACACTTGAGCTTCTTGTTGGTTTGAAAAGTTTAAGTCAGATGTTTTAGATGTTTAGTTGTGTTTACTCTATGAATTCCACCAGCATTCAAGTCTTGATATAATTTTTGTTTTATGTCATTCAACTTTTCAGCACGTACGGAAAAGACGGGTTTCTCTTTTTTTTTTGGAGACATGAAACTTGAGCTTCTTGTGGGGATGAAAAGTTCACGTCAGATGGTTTAGATGTTCAATTGTGTTCACTCTATGAAATCCACCGGCAGTCAAGTCTTGATGCAAGTTTTGTTTTATGTCAAACAATTTTTCAGCACACAAAGGAAAAGACGGGTTTCTCGGATTTCTTGGAGACATGAAACTTGAGTTACTTGTTGGGATGAAAAGTTCAAGTCAGACTTTTTCAGGTTTTCAATTGTGTTCACTCTCTGAATTCCAGCAGCAGTCAAGTCTTGATGCAAGTTATGTTTTATGTCAAACATCTATTTAGCGCATACGGAAAAGACGGATTACTGGGAGATATGAAACTTGAGTTATTTGTTGGGATGAAAAGTTTAAGCCAGATGTTTTATATGTTCAGATGTTTATTTGATATGAGTGTGGAAAGGGTGGATTATACGGATTTTCCGAAGACATGAATTTTTGAAGTTTAAATCTTGATGGTTTAACTCAGATGTTTTGGATGTTGATTTCTACTAGTGCGGCAAACGAGGATTCTATGGATGTTTCGGGGACATGAACTTTTTAGTGTTTTCGACTTTTGTAGAGAAGTCAAGCCTTCTGCAGACATGTAGGAACTTCCCAGCTAGACCACAGAAATACTGCGTTTGCTTGCATGGATTCCGTGTTCGTTGAAAAACAAACAGGCGTGACAGCTATCGTTTTACAACTATCGTGCCGACCACTAATCGATCACAGAATTACTCTGATTGAGATAGCAGGCATATTTAATCTCAGTTTTATGCTGCAAAAGGCAGCCACGACAAGCCAAAAAAGCAAATAAATAAACAAACAAAGAAGGCCGTGGGAAATGACTTTGACGATAGCATCACTTCTGAACTTAATCAACAAGTTCGATCCATCTCGGTTGTTCTTTTGACTAATTCTTGAGAAACAAGTGCCACTGAGTGGGTCGTAAAACAGCCTTGTTTACTGAGATTGTCGGCACGTTTACGCCGCAAATCGTTTTAATTCATCGAGCTGCTAGTCTTTAGCCTTGAGCTTCAATTCTGCCCTTTTCTTCAAAGAATCTGCCATTCTTCCTTCCCGAAAGTTGTAGTCGGGATCTCTCAAAATAGCAGTCCATTGTCCAAATCCGTGCTTATCGATGCCCTTCTTTAGAAACTCGTCTTCGTCCGCCGTAAATTTCAACAGCCGACGATGGCTTCTTTGGATTCGCAATCGGTTTGTCGGTGGGGCATCCCTCTGAGGGGGCGCGCTTTTTGATTCTGTGCTTTCGGTCGGTGATGCAAGGCTCAAAGTTGAATGGCTAAACCTCTTGCTGACCTCCTCGTCCACCTCAGAGCCTTTGGTACCTTGCAACTTTTGCAGACACTCGTGAGCCCTCACAGCAACTTCGCGCGACCTTTGCTTTTGATAGTGAACTTTGGCGACGGCCGAGCTGTGTTTCTGATCCTCCGACAAAATGCTCTGCTCTTTGCTGGTGAGCTGATTGAGGCTTTGCGTCTCGACGATTTGACGATAGCGCGTCGGGTGAACGTACTTTCCGATCGCGTCAAACACTAGTTTACTCATGACGTCGCCCAGCTTGCCGTGTTGGCCTCCGTTTCTCGTGACCAGAACGAACTCGCACTGGGGTTTTAGCAATGGCCTCACGAAATTGATGTAACTGTCGAGCACCTGCACGCTTGCATCGGTCAGAATCAAGGAGTCAAACCCGTATTTGCTGGCAGTCTTGAACTTTTTCTGGTCGATAAATCCCCCGTTCTCGTTCGCTGCCCTAACCATGTCGACTGTCAAGTACTGATAAGTCATGGGGCGCGACCCCTTCACTTTGATGAACAAGTACATCGACACAAATCTCGTGGCAAATGTCAAGTCGGACGGGTTCACTTGGCCCGGATTGCTCTTGCACGTCTTTACGACGCTTTCGTAACGCGGCAAGTGAAATGTCACCACTTGCAGCAATTCCTCCATTGTCGCCCAGTGGCCTCGAGCTTCCAGCGTGTCGATGTCCAGTTCTCGGGTCCACTGCAATCTCATCATTTTTGCCACCGTCTTTCGAGCTCTCTTGAGGTACAACTCGGTAGCAGATAGGTTTCGCAGAACTGCGTAGGATGCCCCATTGATTTTTCTAAAGTCCATTAGTTCGGAAATTGCGTCTATGTAGCCCAATCGCCCACCATGTCCGAGTTTGCACTCGTCTTGCAAGTAGTCTACGAATTTGAACAAGAGATTTGGCGAGCACAGACTGTAGTCTATCACTTCAAACGTCAATTCTTCCTCGTCTTCGCAACAAAATTTCAGAAATTTAAAGCTTCTCTTCACTATCTGTTGAGCTGTGCGATCTTTCTTGCAACCCCCACCACTACCAGTCAACCAGTTCGCGAATGCTTCGCCAATTTGACCAGAGACTGAAAATGAAGGTACAACAACGACACCGTGTTTTGGCGTTCGGCTTGATTCACAGTCATCTGTAGTGGTCTTTGACGACCTAGTGTCAAGCACTTGCGATGAATGTCGAAGTTCTGTCAGGTCGGGTTTTTCGTCAAAATATAAGAACCAGCTGTGCTTAGAATTGACGTGTTTCCTGCATCCACGCTGACTTTGAAATCCTTCGTGTTCGCATACCTGAATTGGACAATGATACAAGCTGTCCGTATCTTCTTTTTCTAAGTGAAGCCGTTTTGGTTTGGGCGATGCGCCATCAATCGTAGACCAGTCGACTTTGACCTTCTTGTTCATTCTTGGAAAAGAATTACTGATTCAGCCAACAGAATTCTGTTTGCACCGCTTAGCAAAAACCGACCAAACAATCACACCCATTGGCAAACAATAGAGCCATCATTTAATTTGGAGCTTGTCGGCACTTGTCCCTACTTGCCCGAGCTTATTACCATTGTACTTAAATTCATAGCAGGGAGTTACATCCCAAATGGGTTCGGCCTTGCCCGGGCAAGCCTGTGCATACCTACAACAATGGTTGCATTGTGCGAGTTGAAATGTACTGAGGTATGCCTCTGCTTGCCATTCTTCATTATTCTTGGGTTAATGTACAAACCCAAGTTGGCATTAGTATGGCGTTGGTGTGATGGTCTTCGACCTTACCTTGCCCGGACAAGTCAAGAAGCGCCTCGAAAAGTCTGTTAGAATCTGCTATTGACTCTGTTTCGTGTTGAGTCAAACTTAAAACACTACAACAAACGCTTTGCCATGCAATTAAAAAGCGACAAAAACGTGGATGGCAAGAAAAGAAGAATGGTTCTGTTGAAGAACATGTACAAAGGAACTGTCATTTTCTTAATAGGAACCATTTTACATCAATGGGAACTAATTGTTAGGAACAAATTGTTCCGCGTGACAATAAAAAGGAACATTTCAGTCAAAACGGAACTCGCGAACGAGAACAATTGTTCCTCAAATGAATAAGACGGACCAAAATCATAAAAAGAGGAACAATACCAATGGGAACATTTGTTCCTCAGCGACTCATTTCGGAACAAAAGGTTCCTTTCTATGTTCGAAATTCGGAACAAAAGATTCCTTTTTTAGCTCTAAATGAACACCTTGTTCCTATTTTTCACAACAATTTGTTCCTTTTCATACTATAGGACCACTCCAAATGGGAACAATCGTCCCATCATGGGAACGTTCCCTAAGCAAAAATGAGAACAGCACCAAAAAACTAAAAGTCAATTTAAAAGCCAGTTAAGGGATGAAGAAAACATGCCAAAGCCTCTTAAGAATCTCAATGCGAATAAAAACAACGGCCAAAATTGGGTTGACAAAATCCTGCTAAGACATGTAAAAACATGAAAGTAAAAATTTAGGGAAACGTAAGAAGAAGAAGAAGAAGAAGAAGAAGAAGAAGAAGAAGAAGAAGAAGAAGAAGAAGAAGAAGAAGAAGAAGAAGAAGAAGAAGAAGAAGAAGAAGAAGAGAAGAAGAAGAAGAAGAAGAAGAAGAAGAAGAAGAAGAAGAAGAGGAAGAAGTAGCTGTTCTACTGCTGCTTTGAACACGATCCAAAGCAGTGGTAGAAAAAGATGGTTTGAAAGATAGTCCATAATTCCCAAACGAAAATATGCACTCCACTTGCTCATTTCTACCAGTCCCAGGCCTTTCGGCTTGGATCGCTCTCAAACCCGACCGTTGGAAATAGAACACGCTCTTCCCATGGAAATTTTCATTTGGCTCTTTGATACGTACCATTTATTGCAACCATCGACCAACCGCTTTTCCCATGTAAATGATAAACAACCACGGAGACATAACCCCTTAACTTCTATCTTTCGGGAATGACAGAGTGCCTATTAGATGCTGCTTCAGGAAAGCAGGAAATTGTGACACGGATCCTTTAGTTTCTACGGTCGCGAATAACGTAGTTTGATTAATCGCTCATACTCCTGAAAATCACAAAGCCGGGCTTTTTACCCTACCGTTACAACTCAGTGACTTTGCAAAGTAAACTTACGCCACCACATCTGATCTGTTTGTATCGTTTTAAAGCTTTTATAGTACACATTCAGAGTTTGAATTAAGTATGTTTCACTGGTCTGGGTTAAAACATCGATAAAATTCGAACTTTGCTCTCTGCAATTTTTTTAATTTTTCCGTGATTATGCAAGAAGACATACATTAATTAGATGTTTATGATGGAAATGGGAAGAAATAAGTCGGCCGCGGCAGGTTCGTCAAAGCGAGAAGACAGCTCAAAACTGCGCGTGGTGCGATAAAACAAAAGCAAGTAGCAAAGAAATTCACCCGAAACAAGCGCTGGTTCTAGCGATAAAAATTAAGAATCCGAGTCAGATGAAGACGTCTTGGTGAAATCTTGTGCTTTGTTTTGGGAAGAGCAAATTTTAATAGTCCTTGCTCCTAATTCTTCGATATCGATGGCTGCGGTTCTGCGACTAAATCTTCTGAAACAGGCTGGTCGAACCAAGAACCCTTGTCAGAAGTGAAGTGGACGGGTATTCTGGAGTCTCCTCATCGAACGTCTGTTTATTCTTCTGTGCTTTCTTTGGCCCGGGCAATAGTCTTCTTCTCTTCTTCCATGACTTTTTTCTTTTTACTCACTATTCTTTTTTTCTCGTAACAAGGGGTATACAAGTCTCGCCGCTTTAGAAATTTCGAACGTTGATGTAAACAAAATTGGCAAATTCATGGAGATCCAGGATGAAGCTACTGCGCGAAAAATGTCAACAAGACGGCTTAGAATAACGGGATTATCACACCTCTCACTATTTATTAACTTTGCTCAAAAACAGTTTTTCTTTTTTGCCGTTTCTCGCGTTCTCTTGCACATTATATGAACTATCTTTCGCCAATTGCTAGATAAATTATTCGTTTAACCGAAGAGTAAGAAACTCAAATTTTGAAAACTATGACCTTCGAATGTTTACAGTAACCTTAAAATGCAGGGAAATGATCGACTTCCCTTCGCATCCTCAAACACTGCAAGTGTTACATGATGAGCCACAGTTAATTGTAGCGATTTTGGAGGAACTGGTGTCTTTTGTAGGCACAAAAAGATTGAAATAAATCACAGCAATATTGAAAAATAAATTTATACTCATTTCGTTGTTATGAGTTATGGTGATATTCACGCCACTGGGACTCAGTGGGATGATTCTGGTAAACCAATCATTACGCAACAATGAACAATAGAGAGGGTTAAAAACAATAAAAAAAAAAACAGAAAACATATGTAAATGATGCATTGTCTGATTACTGTTCCGTTGAGTGTGGTGTGCCTCAAGGATCTATTCAGGGACCCTTATTGCCCGGGAAGGGGGGGGCACTCACACAAAAATTTGGCGGGAGGTGCGGCCTGTTTCCTGAAACCCTTTCTCTATTTCAGATCAAAAGCTGCGATTTTCCCTACCCTATTTCAGACCTGACCAACAATTCGATACGGACCTATTTCACGTACATGGCTGGCGCAAACATAATTAAAAGACAGAAAAGAAGGGATTTTGTTGATTGTCTTATCGCCTAATGATGAAGAAGTAGCTACTCGTACAAAATATGCCTAATTGAAGACCAGAGCGCACAAACCATACCCTATTTCAGACCCAATGGTCAAAATGGATACCCTATTTCAGACTAAAACGACTAAAAAACCTTACCCTTTGGAGCCGCACATACCTGTATAGCCCATATAAGGGAGTAGTCCCCCGGGCCTTATTGTTCCTGGTGTATATAAATGATCTCCCGGAATACTGCCTAGCCTCAACACCGAGACTGTACGCAGATGACACATGTCTCACCGTTACTTCTCGTGATCCTACTGACCTTCATTCAAAGCTAAACAGTTATCTAAATATAATCCAATCTTGGCTTCAAGCAAACAAACTTAGTCTGAATGTAAAAAAAAAAAACAAACAAACAAACAACAACAAACAGATACTCTATTACTGTCAGTCAATATAAAATCGCCCACTTAGATCATTAACTCGATACAAAAATAGATGGGCATCAAATTGACAGAGTCAAGACCCACAGACATCTAGGGGTCGACATTGACGATACTCTAACGTGGCACTGTTTTATTAACCAGATAATAAAAAAGTATCGAGTGGCCTGGTAGTTTAAAAACGAGCTAAGGCTTTATTACCGCGGGATACACAAATTAACATGTACAATGCTCTTGTTGTACCCTACTTTGACTATTGTAGCCCTGTATGGGGTTGCATTGGGAAATGTCAATTGGATAAAGTTACAAAATAGGGCTTCCCGCATAATCACTAACTCTCATTATACGATTCATTCCTCTAGATTACTGCAT